>BPLR01018719.1:0-140847 GCA_021605095.1 Caerostris extrusa
TTACTTAAATTTTTTAAATGATATTAAATCACCTAAGTTGGTTATTATTTTTTCTCAGCAACAGTAATAAAAAATTATTATTGAGATAATTTAATATATTAGTTTAGTTTTCTTTATGGTTATAGCTTCTGCTTAATGTTTAGGATAATCAAAACAGAATAAATAAATGAAAAATTTGGTGTTAATGTTACTATGTTCAAGCTTTTTGAAAAAATATCTGAATCTGTGACTTGCATTTTACAAAATTTAAAGAAAAAAGTTTTTAAACTGATGTATGAAGGTACTGTGACTAAAGATGTTGCTTATTATTTATTTAAAAAATTAATAAAAATCATGGTGATGATGCTTCATAAAAAATATACCGTAAGGTAGTTTACTAAATGCTGCCAAGTACAAATTTCAGAAAGAAGATAAGAGTATTTTATAATTTTATGTATGATTTTTGTCTTACAGCAATTTTATCTTTGTTATACTGTTTATATTTTTCTGTACAAAAAATTAAGAAGTGAATTGTTGCAACTTTAAATAATAAGAAGCTTTTATTATAATAGTAAAAATATGTTAAAAACTTCTATTATATAAATTAATTAAATTGTATTATAATTTTTTTTTTTTGTTTGATTATAGACCATCTTTTAGGCAGACAAATATGAGAGAAATCACCTTGTAGAATTTTAATAGTGAAGACGATATAGTAATGAAGTAAGCAAAAGGCCACTCAATCGCGGAGTACACATTCATCAGAATTTTCTTTCTGTAATTACTCAATTTTTTTTTTTAATGTATCAAACATATTTTGCTATATTGATAGGAACTATGAAGTTATGGGAAAAATGGAGGAATTACCAGAGATTCTAAAAGATTTTCAAACCTTTTTTCAATCTGAGTCATTTTTATTTTTTTTGTCAAACATGACTGGATTAAGTCTGCATCCAGCTTCTACAAAGGAGAACGTTCAGATGGCTGGTATTAATTCATCTATAAGAAAATGGAGTCCAGGTTCTTACGCTTTGTTGCATGATCAGTCATTTTTAGATTTTCCCATTCTGAATGTGGCCCTATGTTTTAATTGTATAGGTAACAAAAAATAATTATTTTATTTCATCTCATTATTTTATTTTGTTTATTAATAGTAAAATATTTACTTGTGTATATTTTTATAGATTGGCTTAGCAGACATGGTGGCTCTACTACTTATGTTGCCAAAAGTGACTTAGATAAGGTAAATGTTTTAATAATATTTTTCTGATAATTTAAAAAAATTTTAAAGCATCTTGTGTTTTGCATTTTTAACTTATTATTTGAATCATGGTAAAAGTTCACTCTTTATTGGCAAATAAATTTTTAATTAATTTTGTGATATATCTTATAATATATTTTTAAAAACATTGCAATCAGAAAAATCTTTATATAAATTTTTTTTTTTTAACTGTTGAATGGTCAATTTGTAAATAAATATTTCAAGTATTTTTCTATCTAAGGATACTAAAACATGCTTTCATATAGTTAATCAATATCTGCACATTAAAAAGAAAAGTTAAAATATAATGTTTTGATATGAATAACTTAAAAAATATTCAAAAATTTAAAATCTTTAAATATTTACAAATCATTTAATTAAGCAGTGATTGATTACTTACTATTATTTTGATCTTATTTAAATGGAAATTTCAATTTATTGTTAACTTATGATTATGCTAAAACAAATGGATTTTTAAATAAAAAGTAAGTAAATTTTAACTAATGATCTATCTAATCAAAGATTTTTTTAAAAATGTTAGCATCAGGACTAGGTAATTTGGTATTTATTGATGGCATAATGAATCATTCTCTTTATTTAAATATTTTAAGAGACAACTTAAAATTATCAGCCCAAAATTTGGGTATTGGAAACAATTATATTTTTATCATGATAACGATCCTAAGCATACGGCTCTTAACGTTCGCTTGTGGTGTCTCAATAATTGTCCACAAGTTTTGAAAACATCACCTCAGTCGCCAGATTTAAACCCTATAGAACACATTTGGAGTGAAACTGGAGGTTAGAGTACGAAAATACAACATCAAAACGAAAAGCGAACTAAAAACAGTAATGATGGAAGAATGGATAAACATTGATACAGAAATTACAAAAAAATAGTGTAAAATCTATTCCCAGACGATTAAAAGCTGTTGTGGATGCTAAAGAATATCCTACTAAATATTAATTTAACGAAAAAGGAAAATATTTACTCATATGTAAGATTTTTTTTAAGTGTACGAAGACTTTTTTGATTTTTTTTTTTTTTTTTTTTTTATCATTTTTTGATTACTAATTTCTTAAAAATAAACTTTTCGCTATATTTTAAAAATATTTCACGTAATTTTATTAAGAATATATTATAGATCTTATTATTAAAATCTCATTAAGAAAGTTTAGTTTAATTATTGGATAGAGATCTATTTTACTTAGAATCGTAAGTGTACGAAAACTTTTTGGGAGCCACTGTATATGTCATCAATGTATGCAAACGAATTTGTAGTATCAAAAGCAAAGGGTAGTGCAAAACAATCAAAAGATTTATAACAAGAAAATGCTGGAACATTGAAATATCAATCTAAGTACTTTTAATTAGATGTGCAGAAATAGCAAGTGTCTTTGCATCACATGCAAGTGTTAATAGTGTTAGTACACTTCAATGGGTGAAACGGCTTACGTAAATTCTGATATAAAGGCAGGATGGCTGTATATAAAGGGGAAAAGATTCCTTTTACAGAGGAACAAGCCATGAAACTTCTAGAAATTTTGATGAATAAGTTCTGTGATTTGATTAATTTCAATTTTGTTATTTGCATCTGACTATGAAATTGTTTGGATAAAAACCAAATAAAAAGATTGTACTTTTAACTTCATTCACTACATTGTCATTATTTTCAATTAGATTGTATTGCTTGGAGCAAAATTAGTGATTTGACTATTATTCAGAGAATAAAATGCAGGAAAATATGCCTTCTACTCTTCACAAGACAGTTATTTCCAAACTCATGACTACAGTTACAAAGGGGTATTAATTAACCTGCCTTTAAAAAATCACTACTATTCAAAAGAAATATTCTCTTTCATATTTTCTCATCACAATCTAAAAATTCCACAAATTCTCTATTAGGTTAAGTTGTAAGGGCAACATAAATTTTCTGCCAAAATGAATTCAAAATTACTCTAAAATAATCATCATATGATTAAATGAATCAGTATCAAAAGTTAAAACTCTTGTATTTAATAATGAGCTTTTTATATAATATGAAATTTTTAGGAATTGTTCTGAGTGAATTTTTAAAATGTTGAATACTTTTCAAATGTTTTTATTCCCCTGTGTTAAATATATGCATATCTTAAATTTAATATGTCACAAACAAAAAAAAAAAAATTCATTATTTTTTATTCTATAAAAATACTTATTTTACAAAACTTTTAATTCACTCTTAGTAATAAAATTATAGTAAAAATAATCATAATTTAAGTACTTTTTCACTGTATAGGTAATGAATTGAACATTTTATTGAAGCAATGTAAAAGTAGAATGTTATAAAATAAAATCATTAAAATATGCCCATAGCTACTACTACAAGAAAGAACCCTATTGTCAGTTTTTTTTTATATTTCATATGCTGCTTCAGTAATAATCACAAATATTAGTTAGTAAAGCATCTGTAGAATGGTAAAAAGTGAGTTATTCATGGAAAATTTGCATCATCCACTGATTTATGAAAGCAAAATTGATATTTGGACTTTACTGTAAAACAAATGGCTTTATAAGCATGTTTGAGGAAAACATGAAAATATTTTCATTTCTAAAAGCTTGTAAAAGGACTTTGCTTTTAGCAAAAATTTGATAAAGACCAAATTGACACTTAAGAACATTTTTGGCAAATAAACACTTTTGGCATATTTTTACTAAAAACACACTTTTGTAATATTTTTTTTTAATTTTTAAATTTAAATATACTAAGGGACAAATATAAATTCACTCACTTGAGTATGTGTGCTGGAAAATTATATAATGCTCAGAATTGGCATGTGTGCATGCAATATAGCGGAAAGAGATATATATAAAAATAATAATGAGTTGAAATTGATTATTTTTCATTAAATATATATATATATAATATTAATAACAGGGTAATTTCAAATTTGCAAACTTTTTCCCTATAATGTGTAACTGGTAGGTATGTATTAAAGTCATTTATTCTTCAAGCATATCTTCTTGTTAAGAAATCACGCATTATATATCTTCTTAAAAAGCATATCATCCTGTTAAGAAATCACAAATCGATCAAAGCAGATATGTTAAGATATCTATAGTAAAATTTTCATTTATTTAAAAAGGTTTCAATTATTAGCCCATGGAGAAAAGCAAAATTATTTATTTTAATTGCTACCAATATGTATACAACTACAGTCACAAACTATGTGATTAATTAAATTTTGATAATGAAGAATTTCCTAACATTTAGCGCCCATTGTCTACAAAACAGCAAGTAAACATTAATATGTAAGCCTCAATAATACTTGTTGAAAATTTCTTAATATTATTAAATTCATTACATTCTTTTCTTATAGATACTCTACATGTGGACCCAAAAAACCAAATACATTGGCTATGGTTTATATCACAGGGGACACGACAAGTTATGTCAAATATATCAATTGTCAAGCAAACGAACGTTCCAATCCATGTTTTCATGATATATTTGCAATATATCGAGAAGAGGAGTAAGTAATAATGACATTTCTTAGTGTGTTTTTATATTCTTTATTTATTAATATCATTAATGCACCTAAACATCTTTTTATGCAATTTTTTTTTCACATGAATTGGGCTATTAAAAACATTTTTTTAAAATTTTTTTTATTTATTTTCACATGAACAACCCACAGATTTAGAGGAAAAATCCATAATTCAAGAAATTCATGGATTCAAAATAACTTTAGATAAGTTATCAAAACTTTTTTTACCTTTAATAAAGTTCTTAAATGATGTTAATCATTGCCTTCTGAAACAATAGTCATAGCTTATTAACTAAAAAATATTTTCACTGAAAATTAGCAATTGAATCTTTTGAATTATTATTTCTTTCATTTGAATTATTTTTTTCTTTTGAAATATTTTATTTTTTTAACTCTCATACTAAAGTCTACTTATTGTAAAGGGCTGCTTCAATAATGTTATTAAAAGTCTTAAGTATTTTTTATTAAACTCTTTCTTTCTGTCTTTGAGAAGAGTATAATATTCAATAAGCATTTCAGGAAACATTACAGAAATTTTAAAAACAATAGTTATTTTAATTCAGTATACTAATGCATACTAACAGTAATATGTTAGTAAATTTGATTATTATTCTTTGAAAGTATATTCCTGGGATACAAAAATTTAAAAAAAAAAACATTTCCTTTGCCATCTATATGCTCAAGAACTGAACAGAAGTTCGATTTGATTCTATCATATTAAAATATGATTTTTGAAGTTGTATTATGTATTAAGATATTCTTGAAAAATTAAATGATTTAATAAACATGCTACTTTAAGGAAATAATAGTTTAATATATAATTATAGTAAATTATAAAATAAAAAATCAATATATGGAAAACTTGAGTAAAAATTTATATTTAGAAATATTTGCAAATAAAATTGAATATCTCCTTTCCATATTTAAGTTATAATTGATCATTTCAAGTGTCTTGTGAATCAAATTTTGATATTGAAAAAGATAATGGCTTCATAAACCATATTAATTAAAATGATTAACTTTAGTTATATATTACTGAATGCTGAAGAAGAATTCGAGTTATCGATTAACATAAATTTAAAACTTGAGTTTTCAAAGGAAAAAGTCATTAAATGAATTTTATATCGGAATTACAAAAGAATTGCCAACACTTTCCGAAAGGGGTGTTAACATGGTTTTACCATTTGTAGTTCTATTTTTAACATTATTGAATTAATTATATGAAGCAGCATTAACTCAAAAAATAAAAAATAGTTAAATTCTACAAAAATGTTGGAAAAGTTTTGCATCCTGCAATATTAAATATTCAGCAAAGATTTAAATCTTTATGTAAAGTTAAAAACGTACCAATCTCATAAGTGACAGTATTAATCCGCAGTAAAAATTATATTAGTATGGAGATCAAAGAATTGTTTTTGATTAAATTTTTTTTTTTCATAATTTATTATTAACAAAAGTTTTAATTCATATTCTACTTTATATATTCCTATACCCTGATTGCATAAAAAGGATTCAGTGAAAGGATTTTTACTCAAACAAAAAGGTTTCTATTTCTATTTGCTGTTAAAGCTGACAATTTATTTTTTGTAAGTACAAGGATTATAAGCTATTGTTATTTGGATATAATGATTTTTATTAGTATTTACTTTACAGTTTTATGTTGTGATTAGTAAATAAACATATTCAAAGAAAATCATTTAATAAATAGTAATATTTACTCCTGACTAACATAGTCTGTACAGAACGATTTCTCTACGAAGTACTCTCATTGACGTCAGTTGAGGGTGTACAAATTGAATTAGTATTTTCTATGCCAGTGGTTTTAAAATATATAGTCTTTCCGACACTACACCCTTCTAGTTGTCTAGCAGATGCTTCTTCACAATCATGATGACCTAGGGTGCGCATTAATTACTCTGTCCCCCAATGAATGAATCAGTTCTGGACATCTATTGTCTGGATTGTTTCCAAAATTAGTACACAACTGGATTTTCACATGCCGCTTTCCTGCTAGTATGTACAAATAATCATGCAATTATTCCATTATAAAACCTCATTTATGAAAAATTCATCAACTTTAAGATAAATCAATTTTTGTGCATACTCCCAAAGGATGAAATAACAATAATTATGCAAGTATACTTCCTTCATATGCACATAAACTAACATATGATATATAACAATTAACTGAACCACATTAGTTATGCAGCAACCACAAACTCCTGTCATTAAAAATGTCTTTTGGTCAAAGCCCATATATATTTAAAGCCATAAATATATGAAAATCAAAAAAGAAACATTAATATGGGGAAAAAATCAAAAAGAGAACATTCACACGGAAACATATAACAATCCAGTTAATGAGGAGGATAGGGGCAGGGTAATAGGACAGAGACATCATATCATTGTTAAGTAGGCGGAGCTAGAGCTTAGTCTGATTTTTTTGCAAATAGTCTAGTAAAAACTTGAAGTTTTTCGATGGAATTTTTACATGTAAGACGACGATTATAAACATTTGCAATACCTCCAAAGGAATTAAAAATGTTTGCAAATTCCTTTGTATTGAAAGAATTCCTGGCATACAGCATTGAAAACCATCTATTACCTTTGCCTAGAAAAGAAATAACCATAAAAACATTTTAGAAATAGCAATATATAACTATAAAATCCTTCTAAATATTGTTATATATTCCATTCAATGTTGAGTGACATATGATATAATTTTCAAAGTGATTGGCAGAAATTTAATAAAAACTAGTAGTTAAATGATAAGGGCATGAATTAGCAGCTTGTTTTATTTGTGAAATTTGTTTGAATAGTTATTGCTAATTATGTTTGTTTTGGTTTAATACAATTTAACCCACAATTTTGTCAATGAGATTTCTTGGTATGTAATGTGCCAAATATTCTAATCAGTGAGTGTTTTTCAGCATATTTCGATCCTCTTGGGGAGTAGATTCATTCTGGAGTTGTAGAGATAATGGGCTATATGATTCTTAAGCTTTCAAGTGAAATAAAATTGTTCATCTTCCAGACTGAAGGTGAAGGTTCTCTTCTGTGGGGCTTGATATTGCCAAACAGGGATGTTCTTGAATTGCGTCTTTTGGCATTAAAGAAATTTTCCTTTAAAGCATCTTCAATATCTGCAGCACTGATGATGACTGGTACTTCTTTAATCGCAACCTTGAGAAGTCTGCTAGATTTAGAAGTTAACTTGAAATGATTAATTTGATTCTCTAGAACAAAAGGAATGAGTTTCTGCTAAATTTCCTCAGTGGCACAAAAACATTTAATATAATTGCCCAAAAGTTTATTTGAATCTGATATTTAAATTGTTTGCCAATAAGTTGAATAATTTCAATACTTTCATCGTCAGATTGTATCATTACTGAAGGCAATCTGATAAGAGTTGTACGTTGATGCCTCCTCAGTACCTATCAATTCTTCTCCAATGAGTTGTTCAAACAAGTTTTGGATAGGAATTTGTTTGACCAGAGGTTTCTTTTCTAAATTAATTGTTTAGTCACATGTTTATTTGTACGGGAAAAGAATTCTTTCATTTTAGCATCTGAAGAATAATGAATTTGGTAGAATGCCGATCCCAGTTTTACTACAAGAAGCTGATCAACTTTCTTTGTTTCAGAGGCAGTATATTCTGGCAGAGCCCTTTTTCTCATATTTCTTTTGATTTCTTTTCTTTCCATTTATCTTTGCTCAGGAAATCAAACCCCGAGATTGTAACGTATCATTTCTTTTTTTTCAAACCTTCTAGATAATATAAACATTCAACCTTCCAATTTACTTCCCAATTTTCTTCCTGTTAGTTTGAACTCTAAAAGCACGTTTCATCTCAATGATTTACCTTTTCAAACCAAACAGTTACGCCATCAAGTCATCAAACAACTGTTTGAAAAATAGGAAAGCGAACATTGGAAAGATGGGATCATTTTAGCTCTGACGCATCTAAGACAGATCTTAAACATTCCATAACCGTCATCAATTAATTTGCTCAAGAATCTTCATCAGGATATATTTCATATTACAACAATTTTTTCACTGGAGAAGCTTTTGCTCTTCTTTTAAACCTTTCGTCTTATGTCCTTTCATCTCATAAGTACATTATTCTCACAGACAGTCTATCTATTATACAGAATTGCAATATCCATTCCAATCGTATCATTTTTTTTTTTTTTGGCAATAAACGTCAAGTTATTCACAATAGCATTTTAGTCATGGTATTCATCTGGTCCCTAGGACAAGTTTGTATTACAGAGAATGAACTGGCATATTGTCTCGCAAGATCTACAGCAGATACAATATTATTTCATCGAATATCTCCGGAAGATCTCATATTTCAACAAAAAAGAAAGCACAGATAAAAGCAACAAAACAGTGGATAGGGGGCAAATATGATCAGAAATTTAGTCATTTGGATAGCATTAAACCTTCTCATAGACTTATTGCTACTCATCGAAAAGAAGACATTATTCTGTCCAGATTTCGAACAAAGACATTTCCTACTAATTCTAAAATCCACAGACGTTACCTGATTTCATCTCCGTTATCCTTGATCTGCAAAATTCCGGAAACAGTTGAACACATTTTGTTTCAGTGTGTAAAATATGTAAAACCAAGAAACAAATTACAAAGCTCTTTTGAATATAAAATACTTTCTTACTGTTGGGTATTTTATATATCAGAGGATGCTTATTATAAAACAGCAATGAAACTTCTATTTCTACGAAAAGTCACGTAACCCTGTAAGTTATGAAGTGCCCCATTTTTCCTTTCTGAGTTATTATTTTTCTCACTTTTTATTTCAAGTACTACTTGAACTTCATATGTTCTAATCATCGTTCAACTGTTGAAATATTATTGTCCATTTGACCTGCTGCTTAATTTATTTCTTCCTTTTTCAAATTTACCCATCTTATTTATTTTCTTTGGTTATCGAAAGTGCATGCAACGATTTCTCTCTTTTAAAACTGAATTTGTAATTCATCATAGGTGATGAAGAGCCTGAATGGCCGAGTGGCTAGCGCTCTGGCGCTCGGTACCACAGGTATCGGGCTCGAATTCCGGCGGTGCCCTGGCTGTTTGTAGTGGTTCGGAATCCACCTTAAACCGTAGGTCCTGGTCCTAATAGGGATCTTAGAGCATTGCGGGGACATTGTTACTCCGCGTCCGTGGCTTATCTTCAAGTTACACGCGCCCCCTGGGTAATGCAAAGTGAGTAACGTCTGTGCAGCGCTTGCCTTAAGGCATGCAAGACCAAGCTGTCTATGTGTTTGCCAGCTGCATTAGAAAAAAAAATCATAGGTGATGAAATAAAAAATTTCGAGTTTTAGTGTAGTGCTTTTTATAAAGGTTTAATTTTCACCTTTGTCAGTACTATGTATTTGAACAGCATTTGGATAAATTGAGATAAAGCAAGCATACATCTTCTTATTGTAGATTATTACGGAGATTCTTGGCCGCGTAGCGCCCACTAGCTCCTTCATTGTAAAATGTTGAAACATAGCGGTGGTCTCATGCCCTTTGAGTTAATAAGCAAAATAGATAATTAAATGCCTTTTTTTTAAAAAGAATTATTTATTTAATAAAATTATAAAATGAAAAATAACAAAAATTTCAAAAATGTAAATGTTGATGAAATCAGTTGCATGTAATAAAACAGAAGGAGCAAAGGTCAAATTAAGAGAAAAATAGCTTAGGAGAAAAGCGAACTTTTTTCATCTAGGCAGTTGTAAGGAATTAATTTAAAATATTTAGAACAGTGCGAAGTCTTTTGCTATGTTTGCGGGAAGAAATATCACAATCGTAATTTTGTAGGATATTTAATACAAGGTTATTGATGTTTCGCATATCATTATAGAATTTAGTTGAAATTTTGTGAACAAATTATCTTAAACTTGAAATCAAGAGAGCTCGTCTAATAACATCATTGCGAAAGTAACAGGGTGAATTCGTTAACATTCTGAGAGTTTTGTTCTCAAGTCTTTGAATAATTTCAAAATTTGTACGTGCAACAGAACCCCAAACTGGGCTTGCATAAGAGAATTTTGAATATTAGAATTTTGAGATTAAGAGGTAAAGCTGAATAAAAGCATACACCTTAAACCACTTAGATAAATCAAGTCAAGAAAAAAATTAATTATTCAAATGCTTATTAGATAATAACTGATATAAATAAAATAAATAATTTATAAAATAAAAAATTATTTTTAGAACTGTAACAATTTATTTAAGAACTGCAAAAGTGCTGTTAGCATTTGTTACAGTTCTACTTTATTAAGAACTGTAACAAATGCTAATATTAGAGCAATTTAGACTACAGCAATTAAATCTGTTAAACTAAAAAAATTAATCAATAAAATGCTAATGATGATACATAATATAAATAGAATAAAGTAAATTATATGAAATAAATTATTTAAAACTGTAGCAAAATTATACTTTCTAAAAAATGATGGCAGCAAACAATACAGACGACAGGTTCACAACCACCTTCAGACAACCGGCAAACGCGCCGTTTGGTGGTCTAGAATTCTGAACATTAGACGAAGTTACATCACGCCAAGAGTTTCAAAATGGAGGATATTCCAAATTTATCGTCGGACGACGATGATCTACCGGAACTTTTTCCTTTCAAGCCTTTTTATCCAGAAAATCTAAAAAAGAATGATATTGTGTGGGCCGATTACAAAGACCTAAGCTGGCCGGCTTTAGTGAGAAATGTGGATAAGAAAAAAAAGAAGGTTTCGATTTGGTTCTTAGATTCACCTAAAAATTCTTTCAAATTACCTTTTAAAAAGATTCATGATTTTAATAATATTGAAGTCTCCACAGAAATTCATAAACGTGCCGCAGCAAGTCCATTAAAAGAAAAGCATTCAGCACATATTAAAAAAGCTCTTACTTTTCTACAGAGAAAATCGGAAGGCATTGAAGATGATCCAGTTGCATTTTTTGATCCAAATGTAGAGTTTTATTTTTCAACTTTCGAATATATGGCTAATAATAGTAGTAACTCAAAAACTCAATCATCAAATCAAATTGATCTTGAAACAGATAAAAGTAAGTCTTCAGATGGTGAGAGTTCTAATAAAAATAGTGATGATGAAAGTTCTAATGAAAATACTGATAATGAGAATTCTAATGAAAGTAGTGATGCAGAATCTACATTAGAAACTATTCAGTCAAAACCGAACAAATGTGGAGATTATTTAAAAGAAGAAAGGAGTAAATTGAAAGACTTGGAAGGTGAACAACTTAAGGCAGTTGTATCTTATATTAAAGCAGGGCATGCTGATCAATTTGTTTTAGATATAGTTTATGGGAAAATTAAAACATTGAGATCAATACATTTTAAGGAGGATTCTGACCCAATAAGTCTAGGAATGATATCTCCGGCAATGGTGCAATTACCTTCAGAACAGATGAGTGAGGTTACACAATACTTAGTAGATTTATATACAAGAAAGGTTAAAATGAATAAAGAACCTAGGCTTATGATGTATGCAGCATTTGTCTTGCTACCAGCAGTTGTGGAAAAAGTACTATCAATAGTTGAAGTAGACCTATCAAAATCATCTAACACTGATGATGTTACTGATACGCCAAATACAAAATCTTCAGGTGTTGAAAAAGATTGCAAATCTATTGGAAGTGAAAATGAACTGTCTACCCCTATTGAAGCAATTTGTGCAAATGAAGCAAAAGAAACTGTATCATCAGAATTTTCTATGATTTCAGATTCTGTCAGTTCAGCTTGCAAATTAAATATAAAACCTCGTGGGTCCAACCTTTGCCCGAATAGAAGTGAAATAAAACCTTTAGAAACTCTGAATGTTTCAGATATAGATGATTCTCCTTGTAAAAATTGTAAAAAAAGTTGCTCATCTTCCCTTTGTGATCTAGAAAATTTATGTGGGAGTGATAAAAATGAAGGAGAACCATCTCCTAAGAAAACTAAATGGAGTTGTAAAAGATTTGCAAAAGTAACCAAATTTCCTTTGAAAAGAATTGAAACTGAATCAAAAGCAACAGCTGAAATTGTGGAAGAAATACCTAAAGTTGTACAAGAGAGAGATTCTTTGAATATTGAAGACTCTATGAAGAAAAGGGAGTCTTAATTTGCAAGTAATACAAATTTGTGAAAGAAAAATGCAACAATGGTAAGTAACATTATATTATATTAAGAATTTGTAAATTTTTTGTTTATTATATAGTTTTAAAGTTAAATCACGTTTCTATTCTTTGAAATTATTTGTTTTGCATATATAACCAGAGTTGCTTGGTTTCAGAAAATAAAACTTTTTACTTTTTTTTATATAAAAGAAATAATTTAATAAACATCATCAATAATAAATTACCAGAAAATTTTTCTATGGAATGGGAAATTCTAATATAAAAATCATATTAAAAACAAATTTAATTGTGAGTTCAAAACATCTAATATAACGATTGAAAATAATAGACGCAAGTTATAATAAAACCAGAAGCAAAATATCAAAATGGTGTCAGGCACAAAGTAAGCTGGGATATTATTTTCCATTTGTAATTCTTTAGCAAACAATTGCTATTGGCATCTGATGGCAATAAAAAAAATTTTTTTTTATTTAATTGAAAATTATTAATGAGAATGTTTTCGTAATTTTTGGCTACTCGCCAGATAAAATAGTTAAAAGTATGTCGATAATGTTTTCATGTTTAAGCATAACTTCTTCGATGCTTAAGAGATCAAAATAATTTAAACAACAAAAATAATATTTCAAGAATTTTTAATA
This sequence comes from Caerostris extrusa, assembly GCA_021605095.1. Lineage (NCBI taxonomy): Eukaryota > Metazoa > Arthropoda > Arachnida > Araneae > Araneidae > Caerostris > Caerostris extrusa. The sequence continues at coordinate 13,558 of BPLR01018719.1, forward strand.
ATAATAATTTAAATGCAAGAATATAAACATAATATTTTATAACTTAGTAATATAATACCATTTTTTGAAACTTTTGATTAATTTAAAAAAATATATTAATTTAAAATTTTGGCACTCTCCGATAAGTGGTCTGGTGCCTAACCTTAGTTTCACACCTAGATGGTGATTCCCCAAAAGCAATGATCTATTCAATTCGGTGTGTTACTTATGTTATGGCAATCTTTTGGGGGAAGGGGGAGAAAACTACAACAAAAAAGAAAAAAAAAATTAAAGTTGCATTCTGACTGGGGTGTTTGGGATCTTTTTGGCCTCTTGCATGTATTAATGTTTTTAAAGAAATTTAATATAGTGACAATGACAATATATGAGCACGAACAGCAGAGACTACGAGATTTTTTTGCAAGTATGCCCCCAGGTTAACAAATTAGGTGAAAGTTCAGGTTATTCTGAAGTTAATTGTATTTCCGAATGTGAACACAAAATAGAATTTGAACAATAAATAAATTTTAAAGTTCAGATGTCAGCAATGAGTATAAAATGAATTTTATTTTGGGAAAGATAGATAAAAAGGGAAAATAAATACCTCCACTAAAAAGTCCAAGCACAATTTGTCAATATTGTGTAAAACATAGATTTTATTATAATTTGCTAATATTTTAACCAGAAAATAGTATTTATCTTATATATAAAATGATTAAATGTGTCAAAAAGAAAATTGTATTTCAGACTGAGAATAAATAACTAAGGGGAATTAAAATTATTATTTTTTTATTATTAAATTGCTATTTAAATGAAATAATACTTGTCTCCTATAAGAACATTCAAATACTAAAACTAATTTGTTTTTGTTTTTTTATTAAAAGATTGATATATTTGATGAGAAATTTAAATTGAAAAGTTTGAGATTGAATCGACTCCATATGTGTGTCAGTGTCATACAGAAACTTGTTCTTTTTTAAATATTTCTTATGTTTCAATTTCGTTTTAGGTAATTCTTGATTTGGTGAGCATGGAAGTTCTTTGTGCCATAAATCTCATTCCTAATTGTTTCTCATAACCGGATGTTCATACAGTTGGAGAAATTCATCTAAGATTCATTTCAAAGTTAAATGACTTATTTTTGTGTTATACTTAATCATATAAATATTACGGGACTAAATTTTGTGTAACTCATTTCTTCACTATCCATTAGTATGTAACTGCTTGTACTTGATGTTACTGTCTTATTTTCATGTTTGTTGGCTTAAAATTTTTAAAGAAGATAAGTGATTTTTGAAAATCTTTTCTTAAACCCATTTGAGCTGGATGATGTAAGGCCTCCTTCACACCAAAGCGTTGAGCGGTGAAAAGTCAAGCGACAACAATTTTACACCGAGAGTAAGCTTAATTGTTACAGCTACTCCTATGAACCTTATTGACTCAATCAAGCGTCAAACATTTGAGAGTTGGCCAACTTCTAGCGATTGTTTCGAGTGTTGCGCGCTGAGGCTTGTGATTTGTCAACGCTTTGCCGCGTTACGCCTTGGTGTGAAGAAGTGTTTTGGCTTTTAGTATTTGTCACCAGATGATTATAAAATTGTTGTATGGAATAAAAACAGTAATTTTCATCTATAATTTGTTATCTATTTTATTTGTGTAATGTATTTTTATTTAAAGTACTATGTATTTTACTTTGATTAATTCAACTTTTTTCAGATAAGAGGCTGTGAAGCATCTAAAAACTTCACACTGTATATTACTATATTATACACTATTTTCACTCTTATTACAGAACAGTTATACAACAGATAAATAGATAAGATTTTTGAAGATTAGGTTTTCAAAATGAAGTTTTTTAGATACTTCACACTGGTTCACGATTCAAGATTCTCAAAAATCTAATCTATCTATCTGTTGTATAACTGTTCTGTAATCCTAAGTTAAGCTTATTTATTCAGCTTTCATTGAGAAAATAGCGCTGTAAGAAATTTTCTTTAAGCAAGTTGTAACTTAAATATCTTACAGTAATTCCAAATTGAAAACATCAGTGCTTTCATCTACCTGTAGTAAAAAGGGCGGACTATTTTTTTATTATTGTAGAGTCAGACATATGGTTCTGGGTGGTTCAGACGAAGTTCTTTGGCTGAGCAGCTGCCATACACTTTTATCATGAAGATAGAGAAGTGTTGCTTTAGGTCAATGCCCAATGAAATATGTCACACAGTATATATACATATACTACTGTGTCCAAAAGTAAGACCAATTAAAATTCCCAGGGCTTATGGAATTTCAATTTTGTTTCCTTTTTTAGGTTACTGGCACTGTCCTTGACATCTGTGTGAAATTTGTTGTCAAAATATTCATTAATGTTTGAGTTCAAATATGGGCGGAACAGTAAAGGCTCGTTCCCACCGCGGCGACACGTCACGCGGCAGGGAAGAAAATTTTTCGACCCACTCACACCGAAACGTCAGAAATCGCTTTACTCCTAGTGAAGTTCCAGTTACTTCTACTAGATGGCAGATCTACTATTGGCTCAATCTAAGTTACATGACGCGGCAAGCATTTCAGAGTTGAAAGTTGGTCAATTCGAAGCGGTGGATTTCAACCAGTTTCAGGCGAACGCGGTGAGGCTAGTGATTGGTCAACGCCTCGGTGGGAACGAGCCTTTAATCTATGTTTTTTTTTTTGGTCAATTTTTATGAGCGAGGATTCTTGCCCTGCGCAGATTATGTGGTATTGATCACATATTGAGATAATGGAAGGTTTTATATTTCATTAGGAAGATAACAAAATGTATTTATGAATGTACTATCATTGTTTCTCATTCATTTTATTTTGGCACATGCTTTTTTTAAACACCATGAGTAATAATCTATATCAATATAATATCTGAAAATACTCAAGTAAGATGCATTGTATAAATAGCACCAATGGCAGGGATCTTTAGATTTGAAAAATGATTTGTATAAGTTATCTTACTTTAATTTTTTTGAGCTTCACCTAATACTTTTTTAGGTCATTGGGCTTTAAATAATTGTTTTTTGACAAAAAAATAATAATAATAATAATATATATATATATATATATTGTTACAAATCTATTTTATCCATATTTCATAAGATCTGGATAGAAAAGGAAATTATCGACCTTCTGAAGTTCATAGATAAATATAAATTTTATTTATTAACTTAAATGATCTTTTAAAACCATGTAGCATTTTAAACAAAATATTTTGTAAGTGGAGGAAAAAGTTTTCCCATTTAATGCTTTTTTAGTTTCTGTTGTATAGTACAGTATTTTTTTTTAAATCATACACGTATTCTATAATACATGTAATCATACATATATTCTATAAAATATTGTTGTTTAAATATTTTATTTTATTTTACAAACAAAGTATATTGAGTATTTGGTTTTTGAAAATTTTATGAAATTGCATTTTATATATAGGTAAAATTAACTTTTATAGTAGATAAAATTACTTTCCTTATTAAAAATATTATCCATTTAAAATAATTTAGTCTTTATTAAATGAGATTTTACAATGAAGAGTTTTGTTTTTAAATTTTATAAATATTATGCTAAGTGAAAAAGAAAAGTTTGTTAAAAATAATTAATAAACTAAATATTGTAAAATGTAAATTGCAATATATATTTTATCAATACATCACAATCTATTAATTGTCATATTTGAAACATGTCATCACTTAAGCTCTACTCACATGGACCTAATTTGATTCAAATCAGAATAATAACCATTATTTTATAAAATTGCATTTAAAAATTTAATAGATACAACCTGAAGAAATTTTTAGACATTGATTTAAATAACAGACTCCCTTCTTCGCCCCCAAAATAATAACTTGATATCTTTGTCCTATAATAATTCATGTTTTGAATATCATAGGTTTCATTTTCTATATTTTAGAAAAATTAAGCATGCCTTTATCAGTTCGTTTTTGTGTCTTATCAGAAAAATAAAGAACACAATATTATTATATTATATTTGTTTTTAAAAATATTAAAATTTTAATTATAATTTAACTAAATTTGAAGAATATTATTTTTATGACAAATTTATGTATGCCTTATTTTTAATTATTTGTTCAAAAACTAAAAATATAAATCACAATTCATCATTTTATTCTTGCTTCTCTGTTACAAAAAAATATTTTGTTCATATTAAAACTGTGACTGTCATCTGATAATAGGATAGCCAAGTCATTTCAGAAAAAAGTACTACCTATAGATTTATTATTTTTATAACATATTAACATGTACAACATCTATATAATGTTTTACAACTACAGATTTCTATTTCAAATTCAAAATGCTTCAGCAAGTTGGCAAAATATATATATATATATATATAATTAAAACCACTAATGGTCAATAATAAAGATTAGCAGAAAAGTTTCTATATAATAATGTATTACAATCTTATGTTTATTAAATCAATTGTAAACAATCTATACACATAAGTAAATAATGTAAGAAAATGTAAAATGAATGTTTTGCATACATGCAATATCACAGAACATTATCTTGTGATTGTTTAGTTTAATAATGCATTACTGCTACTATCTGTTGTATTGTACATAGCACATGTAACAAATTGATTCTTAATCAATTTTTCATATTAAAAACTGGACTGAATAAAAAAGAAATGTTGATTACGATAATTTTTCTTCTGGTTTATATTTAAAAATAAGTAAAACAAAAGTTATAAAATTAGTTTAATTGTGTAATCCTAAAAAAGTTAGTTTTAAAGTTTTATAAAAATTATTCGAAATCAATCAAAATACACTCTTACACATTTTTAGCTACAAAAACCATTTTTCTTAACAATTAACTAGATTATATATTTGCAAAATAGCATAATTTTAAATATTTTATGTGAAAAACTATAAAAATAAAAATACATTGTATGTATTTAAGATTTATAGGACTGTTGGACATAAAATTGTACATAAATGCATAATATAAAAGCTTTTTTTATTTAAAAACTACTAGAAAACATAAAATATGTCAACATTTCAAAAAAGTAAAATATTTTTCTACGAGAATAAAAAAAGAAGGCAACATACATTTCTAAACTGCTGTTTTACTTAGCCTTTATCATATTTAAAGCTGAACAGCTGAAAATGGGCAGAATTATTTTTAGTGAATTCTTATATAATTTAGAATTTATTCCAACTACACTATAAATTATGATTATCCACAAAAACACGAAAGAAATAACTGCAATAAAACTTAAGTAGAAAAAGAAGCAATGCTGCTAACAACTACAAGACTAGTTTATGCACAAAATTAATGTTTAACAAATTCAAAATTAATAGAAATATTTAATTAAAGTGTAGTCTACAGTAAAAGTGTTGAAATTATAGTATATATGCAAATATTAGAATAAATAAAATAACATTCAGTATTTATGACTCTATTATGTTAAGCAGTAATATTAATTTTTTTAATGAATATTTGAATCCTGTTAAAACTCTGCTGATATTTCGCATATTCAAACTAATCTTGAAAAATGTATTCATTGCTTTTAACTTCTGTAGTGTGTTGGTTTCAGAACAAAATCATCATACTCGAAATTTTTTCCCATGATGCATAGAGGTTTAAATATATGTATATATATATATAATCCCAGCAATAATTCTTTTAACTTTGCTAACTAAATCTGGATTGCTGGAAGAGTCTATAAAAATGGTTTGGTGAAAATTGCATTGGTTTGAATATATTTTTTAATATTTATATTTTATTTAAAATAACTTAATAAGTTTAAAGAGGCAACATACACCATACACATTTGATGTGCACACACACATATATATATATATTGATAAAATATTCAATTAATATAAACTCTAAAAGAGTACACAGTACTACAGTGCTTTTTTATGTGATTTCATTCTGAAACCACTACACATTTGAAGTCTAAAAATGACCTTAATTCAGAAGAGTCGGAAGAACAGAGATGAAAGCTCTTTTCTTTTATTGAAATAGTTGAAACATTATCAGACTATTCATAGAATGTTTTACAATTTGAGTAGGAATACATTTATAGAGTGAGGTTCTGTTGAAATGGGAAATAGCATGGGGAGGTTCATATTCTATGTAGCTGTACTTTGCTGCTACTAAAACAAATTTTAAATTTATATATACCGACTTGTACATATACTGGATAATATTTTATGAATATTTAATTTAAATTTTTCATCTATTTTAAGTAATCAAAATGAATTGTATTAAAATGGATCAGATATATCTGAAACTACTGATCTATTTGTAATTATATTGAGAAAAAAATTTGATTCAAATGGTACCAATGACACTGATAATGCCAAATATATAATGTTAAATTATCTTGGATGGGAAATTGGCATTAAAATTTTAAAAGTAGTTCTTTCTGCCTCAAAATATGAGGCAGAATAATATAAAATCAAAATATGAGGTATGAAGAAAATACTTAATGAAAAATATTAATGCTTAGTAGATAATTATAGCTTTGGTATTTTTCTACATAATGATCTATTTAAAAAAGTGTGTTTGTAGTATATTTTCACAAAATAAAAAGCATCTTGTATATTAAATGTTAAGGGTTTATAAAATTAATAATGTTAGAAATATTAAAAAATATTATAAGCACAATATTTTGATCCCATTAAAAAAATCACCAAATATCTAAATTATCTGATTATTATTATTAATTGAGAAGAAATTTCAACATTGCATATTTCTGAAAAGTTAGGACTTCATTTTTAAAAAGATGTGATAATTTTCTAACATAGTTGATTTCCCATAATCTTATATGATAATTTGAGTCATTCTCAAGAAGAAAATATTAATGCATCTAAATAATTTGTCCCCTTAGTATACTTTTTAAATCAAAACATATTAAACATCTTTAATGTATCTTAATTTCCTGCCTATAACCCACAGATTATACAGAAAATATAGACTTTATTGGTACTGAATAAAGATTGCTGTATACATTCTCTTTAAATATATATATAATTTTAGTAGGTATTAATTTAAGAAACTTGTTACTAAAAAAATTCTTATTTTAGAACATAGTAAGTGATATATCAGTTTTGATGAACACTTTTTTTAATTAAATTGAGAAGTAAGAGCTCCAAATAATGAAAGACATCCCTGCTTTTAAAAAAAGACAAGACACATTGGTCCTCGTACACTAATGTGTGCACGTGAATGAAAATAGATTAAAATAATTAAATATAAATAATGAGATAATTAAATATACTTTCAGGAGGTGAAATTAATTATAGAGATAAAAATCTTAATCAGTATATGGCAATAATAAGTATAAAAATGATGAATTGGTAGAATTGTTTTAAAAATGTGTTTCTTTTTTGTAGGATAATTTTAAGAGTTTTTGAAATTTCAAATATTATGTTCATATAACTGAAAATTAATCTATTTTTACATGAAGTTATTGTTTATTTTACTTGTTTTATTTTAATGAAATATGCGAAGTAAATTGTATCTTTTATTTTTACTGTGATTCTTATTTGCATATTTTTTTCTTAAAGATTTATATGTTAATTTATCCTATTATTATGGCCAAAAAATGTTACACTAATTTAAGAATATCAACTGTACAAATAAAAACAGAACTTTTACATGATATGTTAAGGAGAACAATTGAACAGGCATGTGGATTATGCATCACTGCATATCATATATTTTTTCACAGCTAAAAATTGTGACTGTGGGTTACATGCTACTATGGATTATATGCAAGAAATAACAGCAATTAAATGGTTTTGAAGAATTATTTAGGGCTTTCCTAAATATATGATTATATATATTTTATGGAGTAGCTTAAAATTTTATTTACATTATATAGTGTGCATATCAGTCTAAAATAATCAAAGAAATTCGAATTAAAACAAATATTTTTTATTTTTATAAAATTAGCATTTTAAGATGATTGTTTTGCTTGTTACATAATTTTCTCCAACTAAATAATTGCTATAATAAAGATAAATTTAAATATTTAATAATAATTGAAATATAAAAATATTTTATTCATAATCAGTCACTGAAATAGGATCCATAGTATAAAAAAAGGACACTTTAAAACAGTTACATTATTCAAATTTATTCTTCTTCTTCCTAAAGAATTTCATGTAAAAAAATGGGAAAATGTAAATTTAACAAATAAAAACAGAAGAACTGAAACTGATGTATTTAATAGTAAGTCTCTTAAGTTCAATTGAAAAATAGTTTCAGAAATATTTATACTTTCATACTAATATTTGTCTACTTAAATTGATTTTTTCTGTAATTTAATTCAAATATATTTCAACACAATCTTTATTTAATTTACGGAATTTCCATCAGGGAAATGTACATATATATTTTTACAACATTGGGGACTAGTAAATTGATTCTACAATTTTCTGAAGTTTAAAATTGCGTATAATGCGATTTTTTAAAAATGTTAACTTTGTTGCTTTAAAAAATTAATATAAAAGCTAGCCAAATTAATAAAACTATTAACTCAGGCGATCATTTTATTAATGTAATTGGAATTTAATTCTCAAATTTAAGCAATGCTATAACCATTTGTCTACATTTCCTAATTTTATAAGGCAATGTTATCACTATTTACCACTGAATTTGTGTGTCTGAACAGCATAAACCATTAGTTTATCCACTATTTATTTAAAAAATACATATTAAAAACAAACAAATTATTTAAATTAAAAATATAAACCGATCTATATAACAATAAATATTACATTAAATATCTCTTTAGACTTAAACTCTTAATATAATTTTTGCCCACGAAATTGCTCAGAGAAGTATGAAAATTACCTGTAGCTAAGAGATAAAAAGGTATTTTATTTAGATAAATATTCCTATAAATATGGAAATAAATATTCTTAACATCTGTTTAATTAAAAATTAAGTATGCAAAAAATCATAATTCTAACACAAATTTCCATGAAATTCTGACTTTTTGATGTGATAGAAGTTATATATGAAAAATAAACTAAAAAAATATTAATGATGCTACTTTAATGCACCTGTGTAAAATAAATAAAGACATCACAGAATAACAGAAATTATACTATAATAACTTTGTTTATAATATATAACATTAAAAAAGTTGATATTTTATAATTAAGTACTCAAAATAAAAATTATCAAAGATACTCCAATATAATTTTCATAAAAATTACAATGCACTTTAATTATACAAATAAAATAAATAAAATATTAATTAAAAGTGCATTCAGATACAGATTTATTTTTCAAAATCAAAAGTAGTTTAACCAGTGCACCTGAACATTTCAAGTTCGTAATTACATATTCGTAATTATATATATGTATATATATATATATATATTTATATATATATATAATTCAACTGCATCTATACAAATATATATATTTACTTACATGCAAATTTAAACTTTGCATACATAATGTAAGATAGCTTATGTAACACAAGCACAATATTGTAGCTACCATAATTTTTCAGAAAATGATATATTACTAAATCCGGGATTCACTCTGACATCCCAATATTTGTAATTGAACACCCACTGCTCTTTGCCATCATCAAGTGTTACTTTCCTATGGGACAAAATTATAAACATAGATTATTACACTAAATTTTTAGTTCAGTTACTATATTAATGATCAATTACAATATTGATAAATTTCAGTAGAATTTTGAATAAACTGATTCGTTAATAATTTTTTTCAAATAAATATTTTATATTTATATATTATAAAGTTACCTTTTGTTTCAATTTTTTGAATTTCAGTCATTTGGTTTTTAAACAAATGTTTGCATATATTAAAATCCCCCTGGCTTTTTATGGCTTTTCTTTATTTAAGGCTTCTTATTTAAGAGGAAAATATTTTCTTCTTTAAGTCAACTACGATATTAAGGTTTTAATTCAGAGATGAATTTTTTATTATTTAAATAGAAACTTTTCTAAATATATTTTGTCCTATAATTTATTTTATTAAGTAACCCTAAATAAAATATAGCCTACAAATCCAATAAATGGCTCACATCTATAATTCCTAAGATATAATCTCTTGGCTAAATTTATATGTTTTACATATTAATGATTGCAAATTCAGTTTCTTAAAGTCATTTTATGATAAAGTAAATGGGTTTGATTAAAAATGCTAAGACTATCCAATAACATTACAGGAACAGCTCTCATTTTCACTAGGCTATACCCATTTTAAATCCTTTCATAGAATTTCTTTGGCACAAAAATATATGAAGAAGAGCTGAATTAGTGAAATAAATTTGCTAAGTCGCAATTTCCTTAAATCGATATCTGTAATAGTAGACATCTGGTATATAATTTTTTTTAAATAAAGCAGTTTTAATTTTAAAAATCAGACTAAAATATTTCCAGATCTAAATGATTTAGAACAAAATTTCTTTAGAATTAAATATAATTGATTTTAGGTAAAAGAAGAATTTATCATTAAAAAAATATAAACAATAAGAGCATTAATCATATTCATAGTTTTCTAAAAACATATTATATTAATAAAATTAGAATACATCACTGCTAAAAATAAAGCAATAAACATAAGAATTATTACTAATAAAATAAAAGAGAGTTGAATGAAATCAATGTAGTAGATTCTTGTGGACACACTAATACACATGATAAAAATTTAACAGTAAAATCTGTCACAAAGAATATTTAATATAATATAAAATAGTTATAATGCAAGCCAAATAGTACAATGGATGCTTTCAATTACAATGTCGATTCCTTATTGTGACAGTTATGCCATTTTTTGTTGAAATGCATGTCTAAACTCTTATATATATTTGATAAGACAGTTTAATTGCAATTCATTCCTACAATGTGTCTCAGACATGTTTTAATAGATTCAGGTCTGAGATTTTAAAGGCCAAACATGTATATAATTATTTCACTTAGATACTTGTAAAACAATTAATACCTACATAATTATGTATTATCCTAAAATATTGCTTCGGCACCCATTTTAATAATAAACGAATGAATAAATGTAGAATTTCAATGTTATTCTCACTTATATTAGTAAACTATTATGTTATGATCTCTTTCTTAAATATTTACAATTAAATATAGAGTTTTAAGTGCAAAATTCTTAAATTATTTTGGAAGTTAAATCAAGATTAATTGATAATGAATACTTGATTCCAAAATTCTAGAATGAACACACAAATAGCAAGTTCGTTGAGACACTGGCATTTCTACTTTGGAAGAGATTTAAATAAACTGTTGGTAATGCATAACATCATACAAATTAGAAAAGAAAATAATCTTTTACCTTTATGTAATCATGCAATATGTAGGTGATCCAGGTCAGTATCCATTGCAACAATAAACATTCCTTAATTTTAATGATTTAATCATTTTGATAATGATTCTAAAGTAAGCTTTTGAGGCTACAATGATATTAAGCATTCTTGTAATAACTTGTTGTATTCCTATAGCCACTCAATGGGTTAAATTAATTGCAATTTTTAGTTTGTCTATTACACTTAGATTATCCCACTTAGAATCAGGTCAAATATTTTTTTTTTTTTTTTTTTTTTTTTTAAGTTCCTTGTTTTGACTAAATGATTCCATTATATACAAATTTTATTTGCATAATTGAAATCAAAAACTAAATCAAACAGGTAAATTTAGTTTTTAATTAATTTTATAAATTTTTTCATTTTTCCTTAATTTTAATTTATCAAAATTGATGTTTTTAAAGATATAGTAAAATTCATTCAATCATCCATTTTACCTTTTAAATGAATATTTTAAAAATTGAATTCTTATTCGTAATTATTATCGATATTAAATTAAATAATTCAACTCTTTTTTAATAATTCAACTCTTTATTAAATCCATTCAAATGTTCAAATAAAATTTTCAACTTTACTTTCGTAAACCACATTGGATTGTACTCTATGCTCAATTCTTCTCTCTGTTTTCTTCGATCTCTTTGAGATTGTTCAATTTGTTGTTTACTCATTTCTGCTCCAGCAATATTTCCTTCTTCCAACAATCTAATAATATTTTAAGAGAGGAATTATTAGTATATCACAATAAGAAAAAATTAAAATATCTACTTTTATTAACATATTTTTCCCATACCTTTGATCTGGACGAAATCTTGTATCAGTTGGTGGCAAAATTTTTTCTAATTCTGAATCTAGTTCATTCAATTCTATTGCAAATCTTGTAAAACCATAATACAGTTCATAATCTTCAGGCATAGCACCTAAAATATTAAATAAAAATTTTAGTTAGGGTTTACTGGATATAATTATTAATAATAAAAAAGTTTAAATTATTTAAGTACAATAGATTTGATTTGAATGTGAATTCATATGAAATAATTTAAGTAAACATACATCATTTTTATTAAAAATTATAATAATATTAGGACTCGTTAAATATGCACCTAAAATAACACACACACATGGTATAGACATTTTCACTAAAATTTTAAATATTTCATGATTAATTAATCTTTTAAGTGATAAAGAAACATATTCAAAAACTACCTGGTCTCCAAACGCATTTTTGGCTGCGACCAACACCACAGTATAAAGCTTCAGTCCATTTTCCAAACAAATTATGTATAACTTTTCCATCTCTAGAAGTCACTGTTCCCTGAACTTCATGCCGTTTATTTGACCAGTAACTTGCCTAAAGAAATTAATAAATACTTTAAATCTATTTTATATTATTCATATATTCTATATAATGTATAAGTTATGAAATATTCTACATTATATCTCAAATACTTTTCCATATTTGTCAGAGTACTTTTCACATTTGTTGAATAAATTAAATTTATTTTTTTTAACATTTCAACTTTTTTCCTATTGTCTAAAATTAAATCAAAAAAAGAAATCCTTTATTTGTGAAAATATTTTAGACAAATTTATATAGATGACATTTAATAAACTGATACTTTATATGCATTTTTAAACAACTGCATAGGCATTGCTTTCTATATACATCCCAATACATTATCAAGAATATCATTATATTACTTCAAACAAATTATAGCCACATGCATAATTTAGAAAGAATAATTACAGAAGTATAGAAACTATTGTTTCTTAAATATAGCATAATATAATTATTCATTATTTTGTCAAGCATAACACCCTGAAACTCAATAATAATATATTTTTATACAATTTTTAAATAAAAAAAAAATTAATTTCTACTGTGCAAATCATATTGAAAAGAATACTTTTCCTTCACTTGTCATCAGCAATAACAAAACATTTTTACAAATAAAATAACCAAAAATTATTTAATTTTCAGGTAATTTTTTTAAAAAAATGTATACATACAAGAATAGAATATTAAACGTTTAACAATTTTGTATTGAAATAAAAAATAATTTAAAATATAACAAAAACTTTAATCACAAATTTTATGAGAAATAAACATTAAAAATGCTATATTTTCTAAACAAAGCAAAACTTCATACTTTTACAAAAGTTAATTTGCAAGTTGCATCTCCATTTTCTTCAGTAATTGTCATTTCACCATATTGATCAGCCCACCTTTGACCACTGAATAAGTTGTGAACACATGTTGTAACTTTATTCCACTGATAATGATCATTAGTTCTACAAATTAAAAAATATATATATACGTAAAGTTTTATCTTAAATATCCAAAAAATTACATCATTTTATAAGGCTCAGCAAAATTTCTAACTAATAATCACAGGGAAAGTTTTTGAATTAAAAAAATATTACTTTGGTAAATGTACATGAATTGTTCCAAGTGGCAAAATTTCCATCGATTTTCCCCAAAATTTAGTTTTGATTCTCATATCTGAAAAATAGTAGATTTGGTAATTTAATAAGTGTATTCAGATCAAAAGTTTTAAAGAGCTTTACAATTAAAATGTATGTATGCTCTTGGGAATAAAATTTATATTTATACATTAAAATCTGCAAAGGTTTATATATTAAAAATTATATAATAAGATAATTAATAAATTGATTATTCCTTTTTAGCTGGAAATATTAAAACTTCTCATAAAAAAAAAAAAAAAAAAAAAAAAAAAAAAAGAAAAGAAGAAGAAACAAGTCCCTGCGTTCTTCATTTAGTTTCTAGAAAATCAAGTTTTAAACTTGCATTAAATAAAATTGCAAATATATGTAAGTAGCATAATTTCCTGCTCTAAATCTGCAATTGCAATTTTCGGCAATAAAAATAAAATGATCTGGTAAAATTTGAGAATGATTTGTGGCGGTTCACTTATTTTCTTTATTATTTCATGTACCAATAAAGGTTGGTTGTTGTATCGGTGGTTGAGATCTTAAAATAATAAAACACTTTTAAAACTTGAAATGCTTCTCTGATGACAAAATAATAAAAATTATAAATATATTCATCACATTAAAATGTTGGTAAGTCGAAAATTTAAAATATGCATGGAAGAATTATGAGAAAAATGAAACTGAAGTATTTCATGAAAATAAAATAAGTCAGTTGCTAAAAATTATTTTTACTTAATTTCGGAGCGTTTTTATGCCATCACACACATTGTGTATAATTATTTCCAATTAAAAAAAATTTCCAACAAATCTTAAAGTTTTAATAATCCATAGATTATAAGCAGAAAATTAAGGTTAAGGTATATTTTTTTACATAATATATGAAAAAGCATATCATTTCTTCTGTATATGAGGCTTTTATAATATAATTAATAGTAACCATGCATCTTGTCCTTGCAAAACAATTATTACAGTTTTGCATGAAAATTTTCATATTAAATACTATATTTAGATGGAATTTAATAGCTAATTTGTGTTAATACTATCTTCAAGTAACATATATGTGAAATAATACTGACAATATAACACTGGAGAACGTGCCCTTGAATTTCATCAGCTAATCCATTACTAATACTCAACAGCTTTTGGATGAAGTACACAAATAATAAACATAAAAAAACAATTAAATGATACATTAGATTTATGGACAGATTACTAGGGAAAAAAAGAAGGTTAAAAATGTTATAACTGTCTCTTGAACAAATGTGAAAATAAAATTACATTTCTATCCCTCTCACTGAACTTTGACATTCGATAGATGTCAACACATAGTTTTTATTAAATTTATTGAATGTAACAGTACACAAGCAGACTGATTTAAAAAAAGGTGACTGTATGTTCAGATATTGTTAAATACAAAACGTACAATGTACCTTATGTAGAAGCTTACTGTTGCCCAATGAAAATCTTGGCAAACATATCACACAGGTTGGATCCCCTGAATAGTGAAATGAATCTTTAAATAGAATTGGATGAAATCAAAATAAATTATTCATGATAAACTCTAATAGTCCTAGAGATGTACATAAAGTACCAAAATTAATCAGGAAATCAGATAATTAAATTTCCATTGCTCTAAAAGTCTGATGCACAGCTGAAAGTGAAGAATGGTGGAGGAGCTTCAAACTGAATACATCAGGCTTTCAGGCAAGTTTGAAGAAGGAGACAATATACTATAAAGCTGTTTATCGATTTGATCTAACTCTCTGGCAAATGAGAAGATAATCATGAATGCAATAGCTTATCTTGGCAGATTATATATTCCAGTGCAGGCTTTATTGTGAACAAATTTTGGTACTGCCCAAATCTGTTTCAGTTTTTTATAAGTTCTCATCTACACAACATGTGTTGTACAAACCCGATTTTATGGATGTTGAAGAATTGATCCAGCTTTTACAAAGCCTTGAATGGAATTCTGTAGAACAGAACACATATGGGATGAATTGAAACAATATTTCAGAGTCAGATCACATCAGTTTACATCAATGTCAGAACTGACCACTGCTTTTTTTTTTTTTTTTGCAAGAATATGAACCATTTTAGTTCTGTAATTCTAGCAAAAGGTAAATGCATTACATTTTATTTGGAGTTATGTGCACAAAAACTACACTTTATCACCAGATATTTTTGTCCACACAGTGTACAATGAAACTAAGAAAGGTTTTTTGTCATAAATATTATAAAAAGATAAAACTTGCCTTGTTGGAATATAAAGTTTTTAGATTCTGCATGGCATACAGATACAGGTGGATGATGACTAACCTAAAATATTTAAGCTCATATAAAAACATATAAAATATTTTTGGCATAACTTTATTATATGAATAAATAAATAATAACATTATAAACTTCCGTCAAAATATCTATACTACAAAAAAAAAAGTAACAAATATGTTACTATATACCACAATTAGGAATTGTCCAAATATATCAATATATTTATCATTAACTCTTATTGCATTTTCATACAAATATATAAGTTTTGTACTTTTTGTAAACTTACAATCACAAATCAAACCACTTCAACATGCACACACTAGCTGTTTACCCTTATTTGCCCAAAGTACTTATGCTTCCATAGACATTGTTAAAGCAATAAAGCAAGAAATGGTTATGGAATCAACCAAAAAAGAAAAATGCAAACCTGACTACATTACAGCTATTTAAGGGAAAGACCATTTTATTTCATTGTCCTGTATAACTACAATTCCACTAAGTTATTTATTGAGGGAGAATACTTGGGACTAACTAGTTTCCTAAAAGAAGACTCTCTACCTCACTGACCCATAGTGCTGATCTTTCAACTACTTCCTCTTTCAAATTAGCTGACTGGCAATCCTGCAATTAGTTGACCCAGAAATGTGAATATGTTCATCATCTCAAATTGAAAATTCCCTTTATTTTTTAATAAATACTCTGATAAATAATTTATCAGAAATTATTCCTTTGGTGAAATGTGCAAAATCAAGAAAAAAATCTCTATTGTGGATGCAACACACTCATAACGATTAAGAATTATTTATCAAATTGGAAAGAAATAATACTGTAAATAACTAGCTACAAATTAAAAAAAAATTAGAAAGTAAAATATAAGTCTACATCATAACAGAATATTTGAAATAAACAAAAAATATATTTAAAAAGAATACAATCCCCCCCTTCCAGCATTTCAAAAATAGAATATTTGAAAAATTAGCTTTAATTTAATTATTTTTTGACAATTAACTTTAATGTGAAAAAAATTTCTTATACTACCAGATAGCGGCCAATGCTACAAGTAGCACCATACAGATGCGCTAGGCAGAAAACAGTTTTTGTTTAATTACAAAAAAGAACGAACTAGACACAAGGAAACTAGGCTAAGTGTTATAGTTTTAAATTACATTGGAATATCACACATACAATTAATTATCCATATACATACACTACTGGCCGTTAAAATTACTACACTAAGAAGGCGACATACTACAGACGTGAAATTTAAACGACAGGAAGAAGGTGCTGTGGTATGCAAATGATTAGCTTTTCAGCACATTCAGACAAAGCAGGCGCCGGTAGCCAGACTTAGTATGTGTTTAAATGAGGAAATTGTTCAGCCGGTTTCTCATACACAAATTGCATTTGAACGTTGTTGCCTGGTGAAAAGTTGTTGTGATGCATCGTGTAAGAATCAGAAATGCGTACCAGCACGTTTCTGACTTTGATAAAGGTCGAATTGTAGCGTACCGGAATTGCGGTTTATTGTATTGCTGCTCGCGTCAGTCGAGATCCAATGATTGTTAGCAGAATATGGAATCGATGGGTTCATGACGGTAATACGGAACGCCGTTCTGGATCTCAACGGCCCCTTATCACTAGCAGCCGAGAGGACAGACATGCTACTCGCATAGCCTTAATGGATCGTGCAGCCACGTCACGAGCCATGAGTCAAGAATTGGGGTCGTTTGCAATACAAGTGTCTGCACCAACAGTTCGACGCCGTTTGCAGCAGCATGGTCTCTCACAGCATGGTCAGACCATGGCTGCGGCTACCCTTGACGCTGCATCACAGACAGGGGCTGAACTCAGGTTCTGTTTATCCAGGTTCCAGGTAATGAATCCAAGTTCTGTTTACAGCATCAAGATGGTTACATCCGTGTTTGGTGGCATCGTGGTGAACGCAGCGTGCATTCGTCATCGTCATACTGGCGCGATGGTATGGGGTGCTATTGAATATACGTCTCGGTCACCTCTTGTTCGTACTGACGGCACTTTGAATAGTGCACGTTACATTTCTGGTGTGTTACGACCCGCGGCTCTACCCTTTATTCGAGCCCTACGAAACCCTACGTTTCAGCAGGATAATGCACGACCGCATGTAACCGGTATTGTACGGGCCTTCCTTGATACGAATAATGTTCGGCTGTTGTCCTGGCCTGCACGTTCACCAGATCTCTCGCCAATAGAAAACGTCTGGTCCATGGTTGCCGAGCGACTGGCTTGTCAACATTCGCCAGTCACTACAGTTGGTGAGCTGTGGCATCGTGTTGAAGCTGCATGGGTATCTGTACCTGTACATGCCATCCAATCTCTGTTTGACTCAATGCCAAACGTATAAGTGTCATTATTACTGCCAGAAGTGGTTGTTCTGGGTACTAATTTCTCAGGATCTATGCACCCAAATTTCTTGAAAATTTAATCACTTGTTAGTTCCAGTATAATATATTTGTCCAATAAATCTCATTTTGTTATCTACATTTCTTCCCGGTGTAGCAATTTTAATGGCCAGTAGTGTATATATATATATAAAGTATGTATGTATATATGTGTGTGTGTAAGTTTGTGCGCTATTCCAATTAAACTTAAAATTTCTATGATCTAAATAAATAAAAAGTTAGATGTTGTACTTTCACTAATACCGATTTTTTAAATATAAAAATGATAAATCATGAATGCTAACATATCATTTGAAACATTTTGTAGCTGGAAATATACGTCTATGGCCCACGGTTGCTGAAATTAAGGCTGGGCTTTGATGTTAGGTTATACCCTTCTTTAATAATATATATATATGGGAATATATAAAGAAAACATCAAAAAGAGAATGAATAGGAAACTTTTCAGAAATACAATCAGCTTATGTAACAAAGCCATAATAGCACTTACTATACACTGAAGTGACAAAAGTCATGGGATACCTCTTAATATCGTGTCGGCCCTCCTTTCGCCCGGCGAAGTGCAGCAACTCGACGTGGCATGGACTCAACAAGTCGTTGGAAGTCTTCTGCAAGAATATTGAGCCATGCTGTCTCGATAGACGTCCATAATTGTGAAAGCGTTGATGGTGCAGGATTTTGGGCACGAACAGACCTCTCGATGTCCCAAAAATGCTCGATGGGATTCATGTCGGGCCATCTAGGTGGCCAGATCATTCGTTGGAATTGTCCAGAATGTTCTTCAAACCAATCGCGAACAGTTGTGGCCCGGTGACATGGCGCATTGTCATCCATAAAAATCCCATCGTTGTTTGGGTACATGAAGTCCATGAATGGCTGCAAGTGATCTCCAAGTAGCTGAACATAAGCATTTCCAGTCAATGTTCGATCCAATCGCACCAGAGGACCAAGTCCATGCCATGAAAAAACAGCCCACACCATTACGGAGCCACCACCAGCTTGAACAGTGCCTTGCTGACAGTTTGGGTCCATGGCTTCGTGGGGTCTGCGCCACACTCGAACCCTACCATCAGCTCTTACCAACTGAAATCGTGACTCATCGGACCAGGCCACGGTTTTCCATTCATCTAGGGACCAACCGATATGCTCACGTGCCCACGAGAGTCGCTGCAAGCGATGTCGTTCTGTCAGTAAAGGCACTCGAGTCGGTCTTCTGCTGGAATAGCCCAAGAAAGCCAAATTTCTCCTCACAGTTCTAACAGACAAGTCCCTTGTACGTCCCACATTGATTTCTGCGGTTATTTGACGCAGTGTTGCTTGTCTGTTAGAATTTACGACTCTTTGCAGACGTCGCCGGTCTCGGTCGTTAAGTGCAGGCGGTCGACCACTGCGCTGTCCTTGGTGGGATGTTATGCCTGAAATTTCATACTCTCGGCACACTCTTGACACAGTGGATCTGGGAATGTTGAATTCCCTAACGATTTCGAAATGGCATGACCCATGCGTCTAGCTCCAACTAACATTCCGCGTTCAAAGTCTGTTAATTCCCGT
This sequence comes from Caerostris extrusa, assembly GCA_021605095.1. Lineage (NCBI taxonomy): Eukaryota > Metazoa > Arthropoda > Arachnida > Araneae > Araneidae > Caerostris > Caerostris extrusa. The sequence continues at coordinate 33,616 of BPLR01018719.1, forward strand.
CGTGCGGTCGTCATCACGTCTAAACCTCTTCACATGAATAACTTGAACAGAAATGAAAGCTCTGCGAAAGCACTGCGCATTTATACCTGTTCTACGCGATGCTACTGCCATCTGAAAATTTGCATATTGCTATCCCATGACTTTTGTCACTTCAGTGTATATATATTCTCATGTGCTTCTCAATTAATTTCGTCAAAAAAATTACCAAAAAAGAAAACTGAAAATTATTAGACATACACAAACATCAAAGGGCAAAGGCAGATTTAAAAGAAAAAGTATGACAGAACCAGTGATATCGCACACAATCTAGCCAGTGGGTAAGGATTTAGGTGGCAAGCCTTGCAGTAATGGCTTTTGAAAAGAAAAAGAAAATATTTTTGAAGGCATGTGTGAATATGTTATGTTGATAATCAGACTGCTTAGTGGTTTTTTTTTCTCAGAAAAAATGCAAATTAGAGGGTCACATCTGATAATCTTCCTGGATTCCTCTTTTTTTTTTTTTTTTTTTCATTATCATCCTCTGTCTCTTTAGGAATTAATCATGGTATAGATCCCTGATATAAAAACAAATATTCTTAATATTTAAATTCTTAATTAAAAAAAAAAAAGTTGATATTCATTCATTTTTTTGTTAGAGGTGCAGAACAAAGATCAAAAGTTTAAAAAAATCAATAAAATAAAATAAAAAAAAATCAAATCAAATTCTTTAATGCAGCTATAATTGTATATATTGCTAAATTATTTTCATTAATAAATTAATATTCTTAATTAAATTCTTAAGAATATTATTATTAGAATTCTTAAGAATATTATTATAAGAATATTCTTAGAATATTATTATAAGAATATTCTTAGAATATTATTATAAGAATATTCTTGGAATATTATTATAAGAATATTCTTAGAATATTATTAAGAATATTAATAAATTAATATATTCTTAATTTAATATTCTTTAGAAAAAAAACTTTATGTATTGCAATATAAAAACACAATCTCTAATAAAATATTTTTATTTATGAAATGCTTAAAAGTACTATACTTAATTTTTTTAAAATAGAAAATGTATTTAAAGTTTAAAAAAAAAACATAAAATTTCTTACATTTAATAATTTTTTTGTGCAGAACCATAATTTTGAAAAGGAAAAACAGATCAGCTTTCATACATTTAAACTAAGAACGATTAAATTAAAAAAAAGATTTCACCTTCACTTTCCTTTTCAAACTGCTAACTGCCACTGATAAGGTTATTAGGAAATTGAATTCATTTTAAAAATAAAGTTGTTCACCTTAAAAGTAAATGACAAATGGCATGTCACAGTGAATCATAAAAGAACAAAAACTATTTATTTACCTTCTGTAGGAGTATATGATGGGACATTCTTATTCAGTTACAACTAAATCGTCTTCAAAGATCTAAATGCCCACAGATTGATGCAGTGAGGATTAACTGAATATATTAAGTTACAATTCATGTATCCAGAGTTTACAATGGTAACGATAATATAATGTGTTTTAAAAATATATAATCTATGTAACATATGTATGGAAACAGTAAATTTATTTATATAATTTTCTTCTCAAAATTCATAGAAGTGTTATGTACCCATATTATGTAGATATAAGTTTCCTTTGATCGAAACATACATATTTACCACCATGAAGCAAAGTATTTAATTATGAAAGAATCAATAATAGCCAGTAGAATATTAAATAAACTAAATCCCTTTTATATCACTACTATTGCCTTTTCAAGTAGATATTTTGTACCAAACATGGTGATTTAATGAATAACTGTTAAAAATATTGCAATAATTAAGATTTTCTAATTAGTTGATTTTTTTTATCTACTCTTTATCTTTCTTTTTTGAGAGGAAAAAAATCTGGCAAATGTATTTTCTTACTTGTTCAGCAATAAACTGGAAACCTTTATCTTCTCTGATGCATTCATATGTTTCTCCTAACACAGGATTAAAAGGTTTATGTCCAGCTCTATGATAAGAAGAACTGTATGCTGATACTGCAAATGCAGCTATATACACCTAAAGAATAGATATATGTATGTATACCAGAAAAACTGAAGAATAAGTTTAAAAACATTTTTTAGTAAAATGCCATAATTACCATTCGTTCATATTTATCTGTAGTTTCTGATGCTTTATCCAAAAGTTCACTATATTCCAATTCTTCACATAAGCGCTGAAAAATATTTTATTAATTGAAAATCTATACAAGATATTACAGGTTTGGTTAAGGTATGAGACACCTCATAGTAATTCAAATATTTTGAAGTAGTTTCAAAATAAATTAAAGCAATGCTTTTCATCATAGGCAATGTGCAGGATTTGCCCTTGGGTTTTTATGTCAATCAATTATTTGGGTCTACTAAGTACCAGTTTGTGACAATTTTACCATACTATAATCCTCAGAGATTGTTCTTATGAAAATATTTGTATGTCATTAAATAAACTTTAAAAGGCTTCATAAATATCCATTGGGGTTAAAGGCACCCAGTCTAAAATTTCAACAGTGTCATCCTGAATAAACTTCATTAAAGTTCGAGATATATGGAATGTTACGCTATTGTGCAGAAGTTTAAGACCAATCATGTTTATAGCACCAATTTTGTTCCCATGATTATACAAATAAGTTAATGTACATCTGATTATATAGTTAGCCTACATTATTAAAACATTTTCCTACACCATCAATCATCCTGAATACCTACATCATTCTACTTCTTTTCAATGTTCCTGGTGAAAATTGCATATTTTGATCTGTATAATTCTTCTATTTTCATCTCATTTAAAATGATTCAATTGAACCAAATACATAAAAGTTACAGGAAAAATTATAATTTTTTAAGAGGTAGTTTGTTATTAAATACTTTAGCTCATCTTTGGTGCATCATCATTCTGTGAAATAAAGTAAAGACAAAATTTACATGAAAATCTGATTCACCAAAAAACAGAACCGTTGACTAATCTTCCACTAAAAGTGCACATGAGCCACAGCTTATTATAACCTCAAAAGATTTCTTTTAACTGAGACTGAAAATTTTTTTCCCTAGTCATAGAATCTCTTAGACCACTTTTACAAGCTTCCTTAAATTATTCAATAAAAAAAAATAAATAAACGTGTTTACTTTCTGAGTTCATCTTTCTATGCTCAACCTTTTCCCAAACTATATAAAAATGCCATTTATCTAAAAACATTCCGATGTGTGTCAATCTTAACCTCAGACTTTCTTTGCTCATGTATATATATATATTTAAATTTTTCAAACAAAAGTTACAATTTCAAAAATTGTATAAATGTAAAAACTATGATGTAGATCCTAAGTAGTTTTGTTATCCAAATTGAAGTGTAAAAAGAAAAAAATTAACAAAAAATTTTTTAATTGAATTTCATCTGCAAATTATTAAAATATCAAAATCATCGATGGAAAAGAATTTATGTATATGTGTCCAGTAGACAATTATAAAATTTCAGTCTTCAAAATTAATTTGTGAAATAAATGTATTTTTTTAGGATAACTCGTACTTTTGTCTAAAGCAATATAACATAAAATTATCATAAAAATATATTCTGTTTATATTTTATTGATGAGAATATTGTTCATGTTAATTGTTTTGAAATAAGTAAATTAGAAAATAAAGCCTTTTCAATTTCAGTAGACTAATTTTGATTGTAATCAAAGCACATGTATTAAAACACAGTATTACCTGTAATACACAAAGGGGCTCATTTAAAGTTACTGGCATGCTAACTTTAGATAAATCTTTACCAATATTCTTAAAAAGAAGATTACAGAGACTAAAATCTCCTGTATCGGGCTTTGGTGCAGGAAGCTTTGAACGTCGCCCTGCAGTACACGATGGCGTAGGAGGCACTTCACTCACTTAAAAGAAATGCAATTACTTTAAATTAAATGTATAATATAATATTAATTTTTACACTTAAATTTAATTTTTTTATATAACATAGAATTACGTTGATAAAATAATGCACTAATGATATGCGTAGCAAAACTGTTACTCTCAATAATTTTGATTTAATAAAATTTTAGTTAAATTTTTACATTTTATAAACATCTATTTAATTTATTTGTTAAATATACCTAATAACCTGACAGCATCAGTAATACATATCACCTTAAAAAAAGAAAAAGACTAACAATACAAGTCAATAAAATATTTGCATAAAAATAATAACAGAAATTGATAATACTTAAAATTATTTTCTGTCTATTTCTGTGCAACAGGCAATTATTTTTAAATTTCAAAATAAAATTCTAATATATGAATACACAATTTTTTCATTCCTAAGTAGTAAATCTGATAGTGGAATGTGTTCTACTGTTTGAAATGAAATAAAACGTGGGCAAAAAATATCTCATATGATGGTAAACCATTCATTTAAAAACAATTCAGTAAAAAAAAAAAGGCAATGATGTGTGGTATAACAAAAATAGAAGATATTGCAACAAAAGGAAGAAAAATAAATTGTAAAAAATAAATTGTTTAATACATAAAAGCCTTTTTTGCATATGTATTAAAAATACGTGATTATATATAAAAAAAATTTCTCGATTTGTGAACCGCTAGCTGTCATACCGTTTACAGAAACTGAAAAAAATTTTGGTTTAAGGTAATTTGAGGTATGCGCTCAAGAAACATATGAAAAACAATAGTTAAACTGTAACAATTACAGTGACAAAATTTCAAAAATTTAAATGGCAACACCTACTTTGGTTTATTGGAATGTAATGCCCGTAGTGAAAAACCATAAATAGCGTTTTAACGCTATTTTCTTTTCTTGCATTTAAAACTTGTTGCAACGATTTAACACGGCAGAGTTGCAAATAAGTTAATGATATGTGATTGTAGACTGATAAAAATTCCCCAATAAGGTTTTGGAATTCTAGCTCTATTTATTGATGAGACAGTACATAAAAAATCCCTGCTATAAGAATTAAAAAACTAAAAGATCCAGACAAAAGTATAATAACATCCATATACATTTTTCCATCAAACAGTGACAAGATACACATTAAAAATCAATCAATATCAATATGAATTATAATTTAAAAATTCAACAATTCACTTCTAATGTTTAAGTTATTTTCAACAAACAATTATTCTCAAGGAACATTTAAAAATATACGCCAAATAACAATTTCAAAGCTGATTTGCATAAATATAATGTTTTAGGAATGAAAGTGAAAAGTATTAAATACATGTTAATATATTGAATTTAAAAAACAGATCCAGCAGTATTTAAATAATTGCAAGTTAATGATAAAATATTTTTTTTATAATTTATACAACATTTTTTTATTTATCATTGTTAGATTTAATTTATACTTTAATATTCATAATTTTTAACAACTTTTAGAAATTAAGTCAAAATATTACCACTAGGAATTGGTGTGTATTCTGTTCCTTCATCAGATATATCACTTAAGAAACTACCACCTTCTTCTGACAAAGATCCCTACAAAAATAAATGCAGATTTTTTTATTACTAATTTACAAAGACATTGTTCAAAATTTATATAAATTTAAAAACTCAATAGTTCGCTAAATGAAAAATTGATGAAGAAAACTTTTAAAAATAATGATATTTTTGACATTCATAAAATATTATACAGGATTTTTTCTCATATCATCTTCAACCTACAAATGTTGTAAACTAAAAAAAATAAAAGGTGAAAAAAAGTTAACTTTTGCTCTTTAAACTATTATGGACAAGGTAATAAACATAAGTTTCTAAACATTGCATAAGTGTTAAATTTATAAAATCAATATACCTCTATATCTAGATTATTTTTTACGACAATATACATGTTTTATCATTAAATTAACATGTTACAATACTAGATTTAAATTATAACATGAAGTTTAGTTGGTTGGTGTAATTAAATTGTGCAAGAACAGTTTTAGCCAAACAATTCTTAATATTTCAACAAGATAGATAATTATGACTTTTATATAAAAATTGTTTCTGATAAACTCTTGATTAAAACAACACAATAAATGTTTTTAAAAATAACCTAGTCAATCATATGCTCCAAGCTTTAAAAATTTTTCTAGTTATAATTTAATTTAATTAAAAATATACACATTAGTCTAAAAAAACATCTTTCTTATTGTATTCCACAATATCCTCATAATTACAGGAAATCTCTACTGACATAGACGTTGATTCTGACACTGATTTTGAATGATAATGTAGAAGACTTTATTTAAATCTTTTCCTGTTCACTATGTTATCCATCATGATTAGTTGATAGTCAAATATTTTTTGTTTTTCTTGATTAAGCTATCTTTTAAAAATGTAATCTGTTTTGAGAAATGGGTTTCATTTTCTAAGTACTTTGTATGGACAAGAACACAGAGGCAGATGTTAATGGTATAGATGGAAAATAAACAGAAGCAACAAAGTTGGTATATTTAAGATTTGGTTTGGTTTACGGTCATTTTTTACATACTAGAGTTAATTTTAGTAGACCAGGTTTAAGATTCTGATGGGGAAATGGCTTCAGTTTTTGAAGTGCCAAATAATTAATGTGATAATGCTATCAGTAATTATGGAAAATGAATAACTGGGTCTAATTCCTATATTACAGGTTTGCCAATCCAAATTCACCCTTCTTAAAATTAGTATATTATTTATATGTTAATACTTGAATATGTGTATGTTATGAAGACGTATATGCATATGCACTTCTAAATGTGTGAGTAGTGATGTACTGGTATGGCTAAAAATGTATGCTTAAATATGCATGAGGGTATGCATAAGTTAATCTGTATTTTTTCTCAGTAAGCATTATTACGTTGCAACCTCAGCTGCAAGTGTATATTTACTTACTTATACATGCAAATGCATTTATATGCGTGCACTATCAGCGTGTATAGCCATGTGCGAATATATGCCAATGAGTGTATATATATATATACACGAATGTAAATGTATGCGTATCTGTTTGTGTGAATGCGTGTATATACAAAAAAAAAACATGGGTGATTACAAAAAAAAAAATTTCTCGATATTTGAGCCCCTAACTATCATACTGTTTATAGAAACTGAAAAAAAAAAAAAAGTGTCTAAAATAATTTCAGGTATCCACACAATAATTATATGAATTCTGTGAACGGTATGATAGCTAGCAGCTCATATACTGAGATAGTCTTTTACAATCAGCTTGTACACTGGTGTGCAAAACTTAAGCAACAATGTAAAAATTTAGCAGATAGCCATGAAATTGCAGAAAAAGGAAGTCTGGAGATCAGTACAATGAACACGTAAGTCAGTAGAAACGTCATGCGTATGCAAATATCAGGAACGAAACGTCGGAGGCGACGTGAGCGAGATGTCGGCGCGCGCAGCCTCAACAGTAGAATAAAAGGAAGGACGGAGACGCAATTCAACATATTCGCTGCAAGTGCCAGTGAGTCAGTGCGTGAGATATGGCTAGGAGAAATCACCTGGACGACTTCACACGTGGAAGAATGATCGGAAAGGGAGGAGGGGCGTACTGTCACCAGTGTAGCTGCAGAGTTCGGAATCAACGAAAGTGTCGTTTCGCGCGCTTGAAAGCGTTCCAAACCACAGGCACAGCTGTTAGAAGGGTTGGTGGTGGCCGCCCGAGGAAGACAACTGCAGGGGATGACCGATATATCGTCCTGCAGGCGAAAAGAGGCCGACAGCAGTCAGCAAGCGCCATGGCTCAGCAACTCTGTACAGCAACGGGGCAGCAAGTGCCGCGGTTTACTGTGGCCAGACGCATTCACAAAGTGGGCCTATTCGCCCGCCGTCCTGAACGCTGCCTCCCGTTGAAAGTTGGCCACCGTTTACAGTGGTGCAGAGAGCACAAAAACTAGACAACTGATCAATAGAGTCGTGTCCTCTTTACGGATGAGAGTCGGTTCTGTACCAGAACCGATTCTCGACGCGTTTTGATTTGAGAGAGGCCGGGACCCGGTTTTATCCCAGTAACCTCAAGGAAAGACACCGTTATGGTGGTTCTGGAGTTCTTGTCTGGGGAGGCATTTTTGCTGAACGGGCGAACTGAGCTCCACGTTTTCGACAGAGGGTCTGTAACCGGGGATCGCTATTGTGAGGAGGTACCCCTTCCCCATGTGCGTCTGTTCCGAGGTGCCATTGGCCCAGACTTCATTTTTATGGATGACAATGCACGGCCATATCGGACTCTTGCTGTTGAGGAGCTACTGGAAAGTGAAGATATCACTCGAATGGATTGGCCAGCGTACTCCCCATATTTAAATCCCACCGAACATGTGTGGGATGCTTGGGGGAGACGCATTGCAGCACGCTTACATCCTCCGGAGAACACCCAACAACTCAAACAGATGCTGATTGAGGAATGGGCACTCCTACCGCAAGAAATGTTGCACCAGCTGGTTTGCACACCAGTGTATATAAACTTTCAAAAAAAAAAAAAAAAAAAAGCATTATGTCACATAAAAAAAATAATAAAATAGTAAACAAGTTTAGTGTAGGAAAAAATCCTTAACAAAACTGAAAAAAATAGATTTTTTTTTGTCATACTTTAAAAAATCTTGTGTATATAATTGATTTTTTTAATATTTTACATGACATAAATTTATTTTAATTTTTTTATTTAAAATCTAGCAAAATTTAATGCCCATAATTAATGAACAAAAAATAAACCGTGTTAACTTTCTTGCATCTAATTCTTTGTAGATACATATATATACGCGTATAAAGCAAAACCCCGATTCACGCTGCTCCCCGTAGCATTTTTTTCAGTATTACGCGATAATATTGTGATTCCCGAAATCGTAAATTTTAAAGCTTATTATTTGCGGCTGACATTCTGACAATTGATTGATAAAACCGATCAGTAGATACAAAATGCATTACAGGTTTTTGGAAAAAACATCAATATCCTGGATGCTATAGACATATCAATCTTTCCTAGACTGAGATTAAAGAGAAATGTTTAAAAGGAATACGAAAGAGTGTATCGTCGGAGATAAGCAAGCATGTTGGCACAAGAGAATCAATGTTGATCTCGACGAAATTATCCAGCTTGCTAATGAAGCAAGGTTGGGTAATGAAAATGTGCAGAATATTGAGGAATTATTTTAAGTTATAACTGGAAAGTGCTTCCAATGAAGATCTTAAAGAAGTAGAACAAGTGCACGAAGATGATGAAATTAGTGTTTCTGAAGATACGGAGCAAAATTAAGGAAAACACACATGCATAAGAACCTTCCTCATTATAAACACAATTTTTTTATTAAAACTTACAAATCGATATTATCAATGAATAAGTCTATAATTAATCCATTAAAAAGTATTTATAAATAAATGTTACAAAATAAAGCAAATTATATATATATATATATATATACTCATGTCCATAAATTAAGGATAAAGAAGTTCAGGCAAAGAAAGAGACAGAAGCAAAACAAATTTGACTTTTTGTAAAGTCTATTTATTAAACAAAAGGTAAAGAGCAAAAAAGATGCTATATGTTTGACATAATTAATAAAAATTGCGATTTTTTACTCCTGGAGCAAATTTCAAAAAAGAACCTATTTACAAAAAACAGTATAACATGGTTAATACGGATTAAGTCTCCCGGACGGTGCAATACAAGTCTTACAACGCCTAGGCATGCTGAGTATCAAATTATCAATCCGATCTTGGGGAATATTACACCACTCATCAAGCAATGCCCTCCGAAGTTCCGGTTGACAGGTGGGAGGGGTTGACGGGCTGCAATTCGTCGGCCAAGCATATCCCACACATGCTCTATTGGATTCAAGTCCGGTGAGTATGCTGGCCAATCCATACGGGTGATATCCTCCAATTGAAGGCATTCGTCCACAATGTTTGCACGGTGAGGATGGGCGTTGTCATCCATAAACAGAAATTCAGCACCCATGGCGCCCCGAAACAAACGTACATGTTATTCCAGAATGACATCCCGATAGATGTGGCCTGTCATCGTTACACTCTCAACATTCAGGTCAGTTTTGGAACCAAAAATAATTCCTCCCCAAATGAGCCATCCTGCACTACCGTAACGGTGTCGTTCAATGGTGTTCTCTTGGTGATAACGGGTACCTGGCGCTCTCCATATGAAAGTCCGACGAGAATCAGACTGCAAACTAAACCTGGACTCGTCGGAAAACATCACACCAGACCACTGTTGCGGTGTCCACAATGCATGCTCTCTACTCCAGGTTAATCGCAGGCGACAGTGAGTTGCGGTAAGTGGAACACATCTGACAGGCCTACGAGCATATAGACCAATGTGCCTAAGCGTCTGTACACGGTCTGCCTTGAAACTGTCGTACCGGTAGCTGAAGAGAGCTGACGAGACAGGTCTGATGCTGTGCTCCGTCTGTTTCTTTTGGCAGTAACTGCTAAATACCGGTCCTCATTCGGCGTTGTAACTCGGGGGCGACCTGTAATGTAACATCTACTCACATTACCATCATCTTGGAATCGTTGCCAAAGCCTGGAGATGACACTCTGGGTGATTCAAGTTCCTCGGATACTTCCAGCTGGGTATGTCCACATTCCAGTCGTCCGATAATTCTACCACGTAAAAAATCATCCAAATGCTTCCTTTGTGCCATAACTATGCGGTCATTGCACTGAAAGGCTTTTAAAGCGCTTGTGAACAATTTTACTTCTTTGCCACCATTCCTTATATACCCCTCTCTTACACTCTCGTCATTGTAACGTACTATCCGTGCCATCTGGTGGTTTCCTGTAATTTGCATATTCTTCTTCAAGATGTGTGTGATAATTCTACTGGTGAAATTTTTATTTTAGAGTTCAATTTCTGTGTGATTCTGAATTATCCTTAATTTATGGACATGAGTGTATATAAGAATACGTTTGCCAGCAATTTTACGCATTTTGGTCTGGATTTACAAATTGTATACGAGCAGATTACATTTATATAATGATTAATTTTTTTAACGTTAAAAAGTTTTAGTGTCCATGTCTTTTGCAGTTAATACAACTGAGAGGGTGTGGATTATAAGATCTGACAGCGCAGTTTACTAATAAATACCCAGCTTAATGCTCTGAGGAAGAACAGCACCATAAAAATTTAAAATCAATTGTTTAGTGGGAATAATATCTGACCCTTCTTTAATTCTGCAGACTGAGACTGCAATTTGTTCTTTTATTATTTTTCAGTCGCGCAGATTAAACCGGATTCCGACATAACACATCGACATATATTGTGTGTCTTATCAGCAAATATTTTTATATCCATATAAAACAATTTGTTAGCAAGTTAAAATATTTTTCATTGAGATGGTCTATTTGTTTCTATTAAAAGTTTAGCAGATTTTAAATTTTTAATTGATTTTTAAGTCTTCTTCAATAATATGCAAGACTTTGTGGATCTTAAAGAAAGAAAGTCGAAAAGTCACCTTTAGGAACCTACATAATCAAGAATATAGCAATTAACAATAACTATTCTGTTTTCTTCTCTTTTAATTCTTCCAAATATGGTTATGACAATGTTTATAAATAAGTCTGGTAGTGACGAATTAGGGCCAAAAATGTTTTTAGAGAAGGAAACGCATAAAATTCGAAAAGAATTCGGGTTCTTTACTCTACAGTTTATTATGAGGCCCAGAAGAGAAAGCAGATTCCTTGAATAGAACTGGTAAAGTCCTATATGTAAGGATCACCCTCTTAAATGACCTCCAACCTTAGGAAAATGCCGAGGAAATTATCTATTGCATAAATTCCATGTAGCTTTAACCATGAAGAGTTGATAACTTTAATACTCCATTGCAGTTATATCAATTGGATGGAATTGATATAACTGCAATGGAGTCTACCAGAAGCGAAGGCCGAAAAATGAGTTACCCACACAAGACCCGTAACTATGTCGTCTGGATTCAATGGAAATGATCTCCTTTCGTGGAACCCGGATCGCCACACAACTGACAGTGTTATTCAACGCAAAACAAAACAAATCGGAAGTATTATTCAGTCATAAGAAATAAACAGCAAAAAAAAAAAAAAACTCCAAAGCTAAAGTATACAAAGAAAATTAAGTAAAACACATGAGTATAATGAGATAGGACAAGATGGTCAGAGGAAAATGAGGTTTGTAGCTTTGATGATAAAAAGGAAAATAAAGAAGAAAAGCAAACATCAATACGTTGCCTCGAATTTATGATACCTGTGCACATCTAAAAGGAGATATACTGCTGAGAGGTATATAATATGAAGATTGCAATGAATAATTTAATTATATGTAACATCGTTAACATGTTAAAATCGTTTTAATATTTACAGCATCAAAGCAAACATAAAATTATATCCAGGGATTACTGAGTAATACTCGCCGTTTACTTTGATAATAAAAATACTTAATTTATAAAGTAACCAAAATAATTAACCTCATAAAATACGATTACACATACAGGAAACAATGTCAAAACTATCTTTAATATTTCTACTGTGTCACCAATCATTCAATTTAATTACCTAATTTCCAGTGGTGTGCATTGATGCACATTTACTAAAATATGGTTTTCATTCAAATCTGCTGCACAATTCCATTGTCCTCTTAGGTTTATTGTTGAGGATTATAAAATGTCTTTTGATTTTCATTATAGTGATGACTGAATATATAAAATGATATTTTTGTCTGCAAACTTTATTTCATTTCATAAGAAAACAAATAAAACTATGTCTTAAAAAATTGTCAACAATTGAAATTGAACATCAAGTAATTTTATGATAAGCATATTAGTTTTAATACTCAACGCAATATAACTCAAGTTGTCTAAATTTTAGATGTGATCTTTCAAGAAGCTTCTTAATTGGTACAAGATTCAAAATAAACTGAAGACAGCAATAATAGGTAGCAAGGGATTAGCTAGAGGCTAAACACTTAAGGTTTTTATTTCACAGAGAGATGCAGTATATGAATAACAACAGATACGCCTATTAAAACATTTAACAGAGAAATCAATAGTAAAATTCTTAAAAATGTACATGATATTAAGATCATGATTACCTCAGATGATGTACTGCAGTTAGAAAAGTTTTCAGCTGCATCAAAGAATTCTGAAGCTGAGAGGACAGATGAGCTTTCATGAGATAAGGAAGGCTGTAGAGGTTGATGAATGAGCTGTAAAAGGTGATTACACAACACAATATTCAAACATCAAAATTCTTCTAAGCAGTAAGCATAATTTCTCTTCAGATATGTACAAAATGATTCATGTAAGCTTCTAAAACTAATTTTTTTGCATTAATTTTTTTATTATTTCTTTGATAATAAAATTTAAAACTTTTGTTAGTTAAGATTTATTATGGTTTTTTTTTTTTAAAGTTTGAAGATTTTGATGTTTGAATGAAAGTTAAAAAATAAAGAACATTTAATTTATGCATTGCACATTAAATTATGCATTACAAATTTTTATTATTCTAGGAGATTAAAATATATTTCAGAAATAAAAAAAAAAGGAGCTTTAACTACAATAGCTCTGAACCGAAAAGAACAAGAGTGTTATTTTATTTGTAGAATCTGTTTCATTACAATTGCATTTAAGACATTTTTTCCCTTCAAAAGAAAAAAACATAATTTAATTTTTAATACATGTACAGAAATTATGATCATGGAATATATGATTTAAGGAATGCCAATCTTAAATTATATCTTTTATGATTAGAAATAAACACTGGAAGATTATAAGACAACATTCATTTTATTTACTTTATTGCTTTACTTAAAATATTCATTCAATAGCAATTAAATAAAGATAATAAAATGCGATAATTTGAAAATTTTATACTTATTTTTATAACTCTTCATTTAATTGCAATTATTTATTTCTATACTACCAAAAGTTATTTTATTTTATAAAATTGTTCTATTAAATTATTTATTTCTATACTACCAAAAATTATTTTATTTTTGAATAAATCCAAGAAAAAGTTTAAATTTGGAATAAAATTGATTAAATTCTCAATTATTATTGAAAATGTGGCTTATTTTTAACTGACTTTGTACCATCTCACCTATAATTAATTATACCTGGAATTAAGTTGATATACATGGCAGATATGCTATTTTTTAATATAAGAAAGGTTTTTTTTTAGAGATTTTAGGAATTTATGTGCAACTTGTATTGATTTAAAGAACATAAATAAGAAATTTGAATAAAAGATAGTTGAAAAATTAATTTAATAAATTAATTCCCTTAAAGAGATAATAAAGAGAAAATGAAGTAAATTTATCAGTTTACAAAGAAGAATATAAGTCACCATTAAGTTATTTTCTAAGTATTATCTTTAATTAGAACATCCAATAAAATTACAATAGAATTTTACCTTATAATATTTAAAGGTCAAAAATTTAATCACTTTTAATGACCATGTTCAATTAATGAAATATAAAATGAAACAATCTAACATTCTTAGATCAGACATCAGGGAAAAAAAAAACTTTTAACCCTATTATAGTTGTTAGAAAACCTCCTTTTTTATTATCTCAAAAAATAAATCGAAAAAACAATGAATGTCATTATTTTATGAAATAACCCAAATATTGAACTATTAGCATTTCGAATTATATTTAATTAATCACATGATAAGATTAAAAATCAGCTAATAAGTTCAGTTGATCAGTTTCAGATTAAAAAATCAGTTCACCATTTACTATATAAATACAAAGGCATCAATCTAAAATATCAACTTTTTATTTATGAGTATTATGTATTTTATTCCTAGAAATGTTAATTTATGAAGAAAACATGGTAGTCCCATTAACTTTAGTAACTTTCAATACTGAAAATTTACACAAACATTGAACAACAAAATAACATCTTTGGAGGTGAATTGCTAATTCACCCTCTTGCCTGCTATTGCAGGAGAGAGCAAAATTTAAATGTATCCATTTACTTTCTGTTTATATAAAGCCACACACTATTAAAGTGACTACATCATTAAAGCAGTACACAACAAATGTGAAATTTAAACAAAAAATACAATATGTTGGGATATGCAAATGATTAAAATTTCGAAGCATGTTTGCAAAGCAGGTAAGTGTAACATTCAATTGCAAAACAGATTTCTCATACGATATTCATTTTCATGTAGTTTGCCTGAATCAAGATCTTGTTACACCTTTAAGAAGGAGAAACTCCCCTAAGTAGAATAACTACGGAACTTTTACTACAGAATTCAATCAAGCTAGGATCACAGCCCACAGGAACTGTGGTTTGTCATTATGCTATATCGCTGCCCGCATTGATTGAGATCGTACGACTCTCATAATATGGAACAGATGACTTAAAGAGAGTTACACAGAAAATCATGTGGAATATTAGTGGTCTTCAGTAACTAACAATCAACACGGTCTTGCAGTATAGTGTAACTACATTACATACCCTGAAAAGAAACTTTTGCAGGATATAATTTGCTATTTGCCGGATATGGACTGTCTCAGACACTATAAACTGTTAGCATAGGACCACTACTGCAACTTCTGCTGTAGCACAGTCATGCCTACAGTGGCGCTTCAGTTAAGAACATGAGTAGAAGTGGCACTGCATAGTCTCTGTGTATAAGATACCATTGGATATGCATTCCATCACTTGTTTGCTTAGCTAGTAATTTAAACAAATACAGTAATCTTTCTGATAACTTAAGACAAATGTTTATACCTATCTTCAAGGCTTGTATCCCATTGCTTTTCAACAGGACAATCACATCTTCATCGCACTGTCCTCATCTTGCTTGATATGGCAAGTGGGCAACAAATAAATTGTTCTCTAGATGTTACCTATTAAGATTGTATGGTCGAATGTTGCCAAAGATTGGCAAACAGCCACTTGCCAACCAGTATAATTGATGAGCCATGGAATAGAGTTGAAATCAAATGGAATTTGTACCTGTATTTGCCATCTAAACACTGTTTGACTTGATGCTTACAAGAAAAAAATCACAAACTGTCCGTTATAAATTTGATTCAAAATTGTAGTATGTATATGTCAAGTCTAGAATAAGAACTGGCCAAAACAGTAAGACATTCCACTCAAACATATTTGAGAGGATCGAGTTTTAAAAAGTTAAAGAATTTTATAATATCCTTAATACCAAGTGGTTCAATGATAGAGTTTAATTTCCAGAGTAATATTTTTTTTTTTCAATCTGATTCTGAATCAAGTTTCATATCCTAATAGAATTTAATTTCTTTTAAATTATAGGATGGTTTATTTATGAAACAGAAAGAAAATATCAGCCACGTCTATTATACAATCCATCACAATTATGTAATCACTAAAAGTGGCTCATTTTTAATGCATTTACATAACTTACTCTCATAACATTTCCACTGTTATTTTTTGCATTCATAAAAAACAAGAGATGTCTTCTTAGTTTCATTAAAGAGTAATTTAAATATCTCTTCATGAAATTTTAATAATGACTTTTCACATTGAGTATTTAACACTGCATCAATGAAATTAAGAAAGAATAACTGGAATCGTTAAAAACTAAATATTAACCTTAGCAATGGTTTTTTTTATGAATACAAAAAATAATAGAGGAAATAAGATCTAGCTATGTATAAGAGCTAAGTTATGTAAATGTATTAAAATTGGTTATTTTAAAATCAAGATTTGCTTTTAATGCTTAATAATTTTTATAATAAAATAGTTGTTTTTCAAGTTTTTCAAAAGCAAAAGCAATATTTTTAAGTATTTAACCGATTTCACTATTGTGTACTTGTTTTTTTCAAATTTTTTGACATTTATCTAAACAGAATCTAATGAAAATTATTTAGAATTTTGACAGGATTCTAATTAAGAAAATATTTATATTGTTTCTCATAACTTTATTTTTTAACTCTGTTGATACAAGACAGCACAAGAGCACACAATTTACTTAATGCTGGTATTCAAATATTTTATTTTATAAGAGAAAATGTGCTGTTTATTGCAGAAATACTAATGAACTTTTAAGTTTTATTAATTTTGTGATCATAATAATATAATTTGTATTCTAGTTTAGCCTATTCAAGATAAAAAAAAAAAAAGAATGCTTACAGATATTTCTTTTTTAAAGAAAACGACCAATCAACAACAATCAATCAGTATAAAAAGAAATGTTTCCATATAACTTACAGTAGGCTCATCATTATCACCAGCTGGAGTACCTACAAGAGGTACAATATTGCTGACATCAGTTATATTATGAATTTCTTGCAGTTTTGTTTTCAACTCCTTATTTTGCTGAATAGTCTAAAAGTAAAAGAAATAAAAAATTCTCATAAAGGGAAGCACATTTTACAATTTGAAAATGTAATACATTTAAAATATTCAACATATACACAATAACAGCTCATTCCAGTTGTAAATCATGAAACAAAAATTTAATGAAACTGCCATTAACTAAAAAAAGTACCTTAATTCCCTGCCTATCATCTGCAGCGTAATTTAATTTTTTAAAACAGTGTTTACAACAAAGCCGCCAGCGGATTGAACCTCCACCCTAATGCTCACCAGCGGCTCGCGTTGCCACTGAGCCACGAGTCGGGCATTATTAAAATTTTAATAGCATTACTAAAATTTTAAAAAATATGAAGAAATGGCTTGATATTTACTATCCAGCATTTGCAAACAGTACTAAATTTATACGACAGAAAAAGAAAGCTTCAGATTTTCTTAGACTCAAACGGTCTCCTTTTACTAAACTGCACTACTAAATGATTCACTTTAAAAGCTATAACACTTAGCATTAAAATTGTTTTTCTCTTAAGTTATTCTTTAATCTTGTGTTTAACCAAAAAATTACGAACATATTCTAATTAGTCTAAATAAAACAATTTTCTGCCATCTGGTGGGTTGAATTAGAAATTTTTTTATATTTAAAGCAAATTGTTAAAAAAAAATTAATTAAATTCAAGTTAATTATTCCAAATATTAAATTTTTGAAGTTTATTCGATTATAATATTTTTAATTATATTTTTGTTTCTTTAAAATATTCTGTTAAATAGATATATTTATATTTGATTTTCTAAAAGTTTTTCAATTTATAAATATTTATTCACAGTAATTTTTTTCTTTACAATTTGCCAAACCACAATTTTTAATTGTATCAGCGTTTTGCATCGAGATTTACTCGATTTCTTTGCACTTTTCATCTTTTTCATAATAAAATTTATTAAAACTAAAGTCGATATAGTCAAAAACTAGAAAATATTCTAATGAATAATTTTTCATCAAATTGTTTGTTAAAAGCAGAATTTAATAAGAAATATGAAAAACAAAGTGAGTTATAAATTTAAGTTAATGGATATGTTAATGAATACTTTAATTCCATAAATGAAAATTAAAAACATTTGAATTTGTGTAGCCAGGCACCATCCAGTCATAATCCACCAGGGCGATTCATTAACAAGTAGCTGGTCAATTAATTTGAAAAGAGGAAATAGTTGAAAGATCATCACTGTGGGGGTCAATGCAATATGGGGATCTTTCATCTAGGAAATCAGCTAGGCCCAAGTGTTTCCCCTTCCTTACTAAATAACTCTTAGATAATGGGATTGTAATTATGTGGGTCAGTGCGAAAGGGGGTCTTTCTTTTCGGCTTTTAAATAAGTAAATGTAGTTTTGTTCGAAGTGAATTTGGCAATTTCTACTACTATTTGATAAACTACTGCAGATCTGAAGGTAGGTTGGAAATAGTGTTTTGGCAAAATAGAACTGCCGTGAAATTTTTGTAATCTGGTATCATCAGTCGCAGAGTTTTTAAACTGGTTGAAAGTGACGACTATTCTTGCAGCAAAAAATGAAGATATCCAAGAAATAAAGAAACAAATATTTGCCATTTTACCAGGCATAATCGCCGAATAAAATTTTTTTCGATACCATAATAAATTTCGATGTGGTTGTCTATCTAGAGTTCATAAACTCACTTTGTTTAGATGGATTAAAACCACAATGCCTTTTACTTAAAAGTGGAATCTCCAATAATTGTACTATGAAACCTCAACCCACCAAAACTTTGCAAAGACACAAAGCTATGTGTAAAGATGATGCTGGGCAATGTGACTGAAATGATAATATTAAAAAAAGAGAGAGAGGGTGAAACAATTTTTATCACATGGATATCACTTATTCTAATGTATCTACCTTTTTCTTTAAAAGACTTCAATTTTCAATTAAACTTGCGATCACGATGAACAAGTCGCAGAGGCAATCTATTAAGTACAGCTGAGTCAAATTAAGATTACCATGTTTCTCTCATGAGCAGCTTTATGTTACTTGCTTGAGGATAGTTTCACCCAAGAATTTATTTATTTTTGTACATGGAGGTGAAATTAAAATTCTTATATATAATCAGTTTTTAATTTAAATTAATATTATAATGAATTAAAAAATTATAAATTGCACACTGTTCATATATTTTTAAATAATGTCAATAAAATTACTTTAATTTTACAATATATTCCTTCTACTGTTATTCGTTCTGCTGTCTGACAATATATACAAAATAATAGCAATAAATATTGGACATTGCTGGGTAAAAAAATAGTTTTTTAATATTTCATATTAAGTGTTCTATTAGGAAACTCAGAATATATTATATCTAAGAAAAATAAAAAAGAAATTATCAGACATCATATAATGTTAAATTTTCAGAGTTCCTAGGGTTTTATAAGCTGGAAGAAAACTGCAATTAAGATATAATAAAAAAATTTTTAATATAAGTATCATAGAAATTGGCAATAAAAACATTATAAAATATCCTTAAAAAATTCATTCATTAATAATAAATTGTTTATTGCTAAACTCTACTTTCTTTTTATTTTTAAGGAATAATGCAAGAAGTAAAAATATTTTTGGTGAAATGAGAGAAGAAAAGAAAAAAAAAAAAAACAATATCACTTATATATTACCTGATTTAATGAATTTCTTAAACTAGTGATAACAGCACTACTACTGCTGCTACTTTGAACACTTTCTGCTTCTAAAACTTGCTTTAATCGTTCTCTTTCAGTTTGCAGACTTCGAACAACAGACTTCAGTCCACTATGTACTTCCATAAATAATAAAATAATTTAAATTACAAAAAGACCAAAAATTATAAAAAATTATTCATTAAAGCTATAACAAAATTAAAAATGTATGTAAATATCAAAATAGTAGTAGAATTATGCAGATACATGTTCCATAAATACATTTTTTTCAAAAATTAGGGCTAATATATAACAATTCAAAAACCTAGAATTGTTTACATGAAATGAGTATACTATAAGCACTAGAATGTAGTGGAAGAAGTTTTTGCTTGCTTAATAAGCACAATTTTAGTAGAATATCATTTCCAGTCTTCAATGGATGCAATTGCGGAGGATGGGCACAAAAGGATTTTTGCCCTCATTTTAAAGTTTTATCTCACTTTTTCGAATTTGCTGCTAAATGTTATATAACAGTTAAAAAAAAAAAACAATTAAATTAATCATTTAATGCATTATATGAACTATTTATTATATCAAATAAAGCTAGAAAATTACAGTCATTTAAAATTCAATTGATAAAAAATGCATCCTATTAGTTGCACTATTATTATATGACACATTCGATTAACAAATAGAGCGATTAAATTGAACAAATGATATACAAAGAATATATGCTATGTATCTTATGTACCAAGTTTATTTACTTCAAGGCCTCAGATAGTAAAAGCAAATCTTGATACATAGCACATTCATTCTCTATCATTCAATTGATTCTTTCCCTCTCAAACTTTGCCAGCTGCCGATATAAAGACATTTCTGATGACAAGCATTCTTCTGCAATATAAAAATTGCATTCACAGAACTTTGCGATGACAATTTATAAGCTAGGACAAATGTATATCAATGCATTGCACCTGCCTTAAGTAAAGGATAATCATACTGCAATTTTAAACATTTGAGTGAAATTTCATAGTCATTGAAGAACTCTTTGATGTGCCAATTTTTTATTGCAACAAACATACAAGAATGTGTGCTTTGAAAAATTGCCTTACGGTCTTTCAGATTTATCCCTAGTTTGCTGTTTTTGTAATGTCTTCTCATAACTTGGACTATTTAAATATACCTGCCAATTTGTTTAATATAGAGAAAATGCTATCATTCAATTACTCAAGCAATAGTCTGTTGAATCTGACCTAGTATTTCCTAGATCAATATTCTTAACAACAACGCCACTATGAAAGTGCGATAAATTTTCTTAAAAGTTTAATGTTAAAATAATTACAAATTTTCTGTTTTAATTAAAACTCTTAACTTAACACGTTACCTAGAACTTACCTTCTTTTGCAAGGACAACGAATTCTTCACGATATTTTGAGAGGCTATTCAGATTGGAAGACAAACAAGATTCCGGTAGAGAACACACCATGAAAGATACTGAATCTGATAAACTATGTGGACGAATTATATCTTCGCTACTTGCTAGGGAAGGATGAGAACAACTGAGATGAGCCATTTCAGAAATTGGTAGCCCAGAATCTCCAGCCTAAAATTAATTAAAAATTACTGTAAAAACATAATTACATTGAAATTTGGCTAAATTTATAGCACACACAAAAACCGAAGCCATTAAAAATATTAAGTTTCTGAATATAAATTATAATAATACGATATTAATTATTACAATGGTTTAATGTTTGTAAGAAAATGCTATACTTTTTTACACTTATCACTTCCCAATCTCATTCCTTTATTGTTCACCTAATAATTTAAATAAATTAACCATTACTTAAAAGTTTATTTTTTACACTAAACCATATGTACTTTTCATTAATTTTAATAATTCTAAATCCAGATATAAATTTTAAAGTAAAACTAGGACGAAATTCATTTCTGAATTTATAAAAATATTAGAATCAGCTAAGAAATACATTAATTGATCAGAAAATTATGGAACAATGTGATCTAAAGCGCAAAATCAAAATACCCATATTTAGCAGCGATGAGAGAGTGTCAAGAGAAGAATTGGATAATATTTGCTATCTTAGACACATATTGTGCAACATTCATTTTGTGTTATGCTGTGGGTATGTATAATAGTAACAAATGTGGGCAGAATGTGTATGATCAATACTACTATAAATAGTAGAAAATATTTCATGATGTACTAGAATCCAAAATTAAATTGTAAGGTCATAAAATATTTGTATATAACGAGATTTTCATTTCTTAATACGATTCTACCCCATGTCCCCCATCACTGATTTCTTTTATTAAAGAAGTAAAATGATTTCTTTTATTGCTGAATACTTTTGTTAAGAATTTTATTTATTAGTTTATTATTAATATTATCAAATTCAACATCACAGACGGAGTTATTTAACATATTTCCTGACAATCATTTGGCTATTGACCATGAAGAAATTGACAGGTTCTGTACTTAGATACAGAATGAAAAAAAGTTGACCACTCGAGTAATAGTCTTCATTTCATTCGATTTATAAAGAATAAGGCTTATCATTCTAGGAAGGAATCAAAATTGAATCTCATAAGATATTTTCTATTTCAATGTGTTTTACAAGACATACAGACTGAGAAGCTGCTAGAAAATTTAATAGAAAGCTCTCAAATACCAGAAGATGAAACTAAATACTTTGTGCAAAAAAAAAAGCTATTACACTAGACATGGATGAAATTATTTTCGATAATAGAAGAAACCAATATGGAAGTGAAAACATCTTTACTGAAGAGGTTTTCATTTTGCTAGTTGTTGTGTTTAAAGGAAACAAGTCGTGATGGCAGAATTTGTCATAAAAATTTCACGGATTTAATGTCGGTACAGATAATTGAAATGAAGAAATGGATATTTAATGCACCTTTCTTTCAACATCTAGAATGATGTCATAGATAAAATTAATTCAAAATTCAATCTGATTATACATGCCTAATAAAGAAAAAAGAATTCTGACAACAAATATCCCCTGCTTCTTAGGATACTAATGTGTGAAAATTCTTATTTCAGAAAATTATGGAACGTTGACAATGTAATCCATGAACATTAATGTAATCTGTCGGCGGTTGTTATGAACGTAACAGAACATAGTTTTTACTAAATAAATCTATAAGTGGATTTTAAAACAAACAACTATATGCGAGATTATAAATCATTTTATACCCAAGGAATTTACTAAGAAGTGAAGGCATTCCTGACTGTAAATACTTCTCCAGTTAGCTGCTGTTGCTGAGTGCACAAGAAGTAACCAAGGATTCATCACATCTATATGTCAAAACATAGAGTGCATTTGGGGGAAAATCAATGAAGTTCAATTACAAATGCCATTCAAATAGTCTTTGTTACAACCAAAATTAATCTATTTGTTGAAGATTAATTAATTTGATAAATTACTCAACTTGATCCTTTGTGTAAGAAAATGTCAAATAAAATAAGATTTTCTATTTTTTTGCAGAAAATTTCTGCATTTCATTTGATATTTACTGTTTTTGTTTATTTTTAATGAAGGCATTTTCATGACTCTTTTCAATTATTTTTTCTGTGAAAGACAATAAAAATAATTTAAAATAAAATTATTTCCATCTTTGGTTCAACAAGCAATTCCTCTTATTTTCCTTAGTAAAAAGTCCTATACTTAATATTTTATTTCTTTCTATTTCAAATACAAAACTTTTCTAAAAAGCTTACTTATAACTTTAATTTCATATATTGCCTAAACAGCATTTGCTATTTTATAGAATGCCTAGGTATTACTTACAATGCCTTGGACAATTATACAAGATAATTACCATATTTCATATTGCTTGAAAATGCATTCTATTCAGTGCCTACTTTTCATACATTGCCAGTAATTCATATAATAACATTTTTTTTAATTTCTAATCAGGTTACCCGATGACCATAAACTCTTCATTTTATAAATATTTCTTGGTCAAAGAAAAATACACCATGGAATTGGCTGGTTATACATGCTTAGTTATAAAAGTTAGTTATATAAGTTAGTTTATAAAACTATTTAAATTTGACAGAAATGAATAAAGAAAAACATATAGACTTTTAGAAACATGTAAAACTGTTTTCAAATAAAAACTATTATCACATTTTTTAAAAAATGAATGAAATCTTACTGAATTTCACAAAATAAAAACATACTTCACTATTAGGAATACATTAGAAATTAATGATACGGACATACGGTTAAAGTAGTTTTAAAAAAAATTTATACTTCAGGATTAACACTATCATGCTACTAGTTATTCACATTATTCTGAATATTTTAACTCCTAATATATCTCAATTCAGTCCATCAACTACATAAGCTGAATTTCATTATTAAAACTAAATTATAATTTGTCATACATACTGTTTCAAAATGCGATACTTTTTCTAAAAGTATATTTTGAGGGCCAGAAAGTGAAAAGAAAAAGTAAAATTTATCAACAAAATTTTTTCAAGTACAACTATAGAAAAAATTAATTATGTTTGCAAAGAAAATCACAATAATGACAATCCAAATATTTTTCAATTTATATCAAATATTATTCAAATTCTTAAACACTTCTTTAAAAATGTTAATATTAGAAATAAAATTCACAAGATTTTAACATGAAAATTATTCATCTCTGCAGAAACAAAATTATACTTACACTTTTCTCATGATTTAAATTATCTGTTAGCTCAGGAATATTTTCAGTGCTGTTAAAGGATCCACTCGAGGCATCTTTTGAAACTATAATTGCTACATTTTGTTTATTAGATTTATTTCCTTTGGTAGGAGCAGTTTGATTTGTTGAATTAGACTGTTTTTGTGATTTGCTTTTTCTTCTTCAGATGAAAGCGTTTCCTTTCTTTCTTCACATTTGGTTCTTTATCTGGTAACTTTAAGAAGAATTAAAACAAATAGCTTAATATAATTTTATAATAAAAAGAACCTCACATATACTTAAAGTCAAAAATATTATTTATTGTTAAACTGTGACTAAATATTAACGAAAAATCAAACAGGATAAATTATTATTTTATAATTAATTATAATATATAAGATATTCCTCACTAATTGTAAAAAGGAATCTTTATTTTTAAAATATATTTATAAAAAGTTTTGCTGATTAAGGAATATTTTGTGAAGGAGAAACATAATGGACGATAAATAAAATATTTCTACTGCATATAAAATATTTATACTTAAGCATAAAAATGTTTTTCATTAAATCAATAGTTTATATTAATTTTTCTTTATTTCAAAGAAATTCTGTACCTAAAAATATTTTTCTCAACAAACAAGGGGAAATTGAGTATAATGTGTGTATTACAATAACTTGTAAAATAATTCTGATAGAAATATTAATTTCTTCAGCATATATAAAGTAAACAAAATATTTGTATAGATTAAAGAATGCAAACTGAAGATAATATAAACACAATTTTTGACAAAAATAATTTCATATTTTAAATCACATGCCTTACTACACTGCTCAAACATTAACAAATCCAATATACAGAAATAGTTCAGGTTCTTTATTAATTTGTAGTTTAGACATGGGTTGTTTTATGAATATATCTAATTAATTTATATACAGTTTTGCTATACTCAGCAAATGGAATGTGAATATTTAAGCTGTAAATCCCTAAAAGAAAATTGAACATTTGATCTAAGTGAAGAAATGAATAGAAAATTAGCAATCTTCGATTGGATATTCTTAGGTCAACTGGGTTTTATAAGATAAGTTGCAATGTAAAAAATTGTAAACCAAATACAATAAAAAATTATCTTAAAAGGTATCATTACATGTGATCAAAATTTAGTAGACATTAATTTGATTTTGAAACTTTAAATAACTAAAATATTTCTTACAAGAAATTAAAAAATGAATTTTCTTAGACAAGCTTACAAGATTACAGAAGCAAAGAGGAGAGTGTTCTAAATGATGGCGTAAAAGCATTTATAAGAGATATTTGCGTGGATAAAATATGATATAACATGAAAATCTTTTAGATGTTAACCATAATATTAACCTTCTAGCTATTTCGCGTATGTGAGAGATACACTAGAATTGATTTTAGTTACATATTTTTAGACCAGATGCCATTATATATTAAATAAAGAAATAATACAAAAATTTTAATGACATTTCTTTAATTAAATTGTATCAATTATTTAAAGCATACTTTCAATAAATACACCATTTATATTGTAAATTTTAATACCCTTTACATTTATATTTTAAATAATGTATCAAAGAAATATCTGCGACTTTTCCCGTTGGTATGCAGGGCGTGACAGCTGGAAGGTTAAATAAATTTTCAAGCTATTAGAGCTTAGAAACTTATTTTTACTGAACATAGTGAAATGATGACAAAAAATAGTTTTTATAACTTTTCTTTATTTATAATCTTTACTTGTTTTATTGCTCAAAGAATTTCTATCCCCATGTTTAATTTACAGAAGTAAAAAATATCACCTCCAGAACAATCAGCTTTACTGTTGTGTGATATGTCAAAAAAATAAATGGGTTAAATATATGAAACTTATTCTACATACATTTAACCTAATGATTCTAAAATGTTTTAAATTTACACCCACTTTAAACAAAGTATAATATTGCCCCTTAAGGCCTCTTACATCATTAAATGTAAGGATAATTGTGCTTTTTATTCTGTTAAAAGCACTTATTTTTTTATGTTAGCAATAATAAATAGCTAAAGATTTTACACACAAAAAGTATTCACAATACTTGGTTACCAAAAAAAAATTATTGACATAAAATTATAAATAATTATTTGCTTCAATATTGATTTATTGTTTAAATATCATAGATCACAGATTTAATAGATTGGCCTTTTTTAGAAACTGTTTATAAAATGCGATGTATTTTCAGAACATTTTCTCCTACGTTATAGAGAAATATTTTTCTTAACATAGTATGATTTGATAGAAATCAAATCAAAAACGTAAACGTAACGTCAAATCAAAAACGTTCTTGTGTATAAGAGTTATGTAAAATATTGGGAATTGCAGTCCACAGTTTGAGAATCTATTATATAACTCATTATCTGTTTTTGAAATGGCAAAACAAAATGCAATATAAAAAAATTAAAAGAGCAAATAGTAGTTTCATCTAAAAATGACATTCTGTTCAAGCAAAAATACTGAAAAAAATATAAGATATAATTTTTTTTTTCCAAATTTAAACTTTCCTAATTTTGATTTTTAATAGAAGTCAAAAACAATCACAAGCTGTGGTAAATATATAATATTTTTAACCATTATTTGCATTAAAGATGGATAGTACGACTCGGATATTTTCATTACACTAGCAGAACCACCGTCTTTACAAAATGGAATGTGTCTTTTTTAAATAATTTGAATCAGAAAATACTCTTCATTATTAGTAAAATATATTCACTAAAATGCTTTTATAAGATTTCATATGTTTTTCTAGATTAATTCTTCAATTTAATATGTAATACATAATTTCATTTCATTCACTCA
The DNA here is from genome assembly GCA_021605095.1 of Caerostris extrusa. Classification (NCBI taxonomy): domain Eukaryota; kingdom Metazoa; phylum Arthropoda; class Arachnida; order Araneae; family Araneidae; genus Caerostris; species Caerostris extrusa. The sequence continues at coordinate 61,127 of BPLR01018719.1, forward strand.
TCATGAACAGACACCATTTTCTATAGAAAAATAAAAGAAATTACATATTTATAACTTATTCTATACTTGAGGATAACTTAACTTGATAGTGTACAATATGCTACAGAGGATAAAACATATCACAAACCAAAAGTTGATGCTCTGATTCACTGAGAACGAATTCATACACTATATACAAAAAAATACTAAAGTCATCATTAGGATTATATTTTTAACGTACTTATCATTTAAAACACTCTGCAATTAATTTAGAGAACAGACGGTTATTTTTTAAGAAGACAACTAATGAGAGAAAAGCTGGTTATTAGAATGTAGTGGGTATGAGTGCTACTAATTAGAAGTTAAAATTGTTCATAACTGATTTTATTAAAATTTGTACAACATGTATATTATAATTAGGATACTAAATATTAGCTCTTATACTAAAATTAACTCACATATAAAAATCTTTGCACTATAATTTTTCATTAAGGGATCATCAACTTTTTTTCACTTAACATTATATAATTTGGGGCCTGATGTCGAGTGACTAGCACTCTGTTTCGGTTTCGAGTCCCGGCGATGCCATATGAATGTTTGTAGTCCCCTTTAAACCGTAGATTCCGGTCTAATATGACTATAGAGGCGTCGAGCTGACAACATTACCCCCCATAAAAAGAATAACATTTCCTGTCTCGCAATCTGCCAGTCGGCAGATGGCCTTGGCCTACCATGGAGCTATTGCGCCACTGATTATTATTATTATTATATAACTCTATGATGTTTTTTAATTGAAAAAGCTATTCCTTCCTCTCAAGTAAAAATATTCAATTGAGGATAGTATAAGTTTCATTCTTATTCCAAATCAAGTTTCAGATTTTGATAAAATGTTCTGTTCCAACTCATGCAATTATGAACAACTCTTCAAAATATATATACATAAATAACATTTAATAATAATAAAAAGTTAATATTTAAATCAAAATTATGCTTTCACTTACAATAAAAAAAAAATTTTATGAGATAAAAATATGTTTCAGATAAAAATATCAGAATTTAGTCTAAGTTGAAATAAATACTTTTGTAACTAAATTCTGATTTTAAAACCACCAACATAGATAGAAATATAATAATAGCAGCATTATAAATTATTGACAGGACAGATTTTTAAAATTGTTTTAAATTCTACATGAAAAAATTAACACTTTTAAATGAAATCAATTTTTATTTGATACAAATATAATTCAGCACTATATTTGTACTTTGTAAACATATGCATCAGATACAAAAACTTGTAGAGTTATAATTTCTATAAAAGATTTTTTTACAGAATTTTGATTATATTCCTATTTATTTAAAATTAAAAGAATAGGGTTGATTTTAATGCAACTAATTTTCAGTTTTGTTTATAAATATTTGTTCAACCTCATTTCATTTCCAACTTTTAAGGGTCTCTTAGAATTTGAGAATTACTAACATACTTTTCAGGTGAAATTTTTTCAGCATTTGAATTATATTGGTGATAGAAATAATAGATTGGCTACAAAGCTGAACAGTTTAGTGTGTGCCTTTTCTAGCTGCTCTCCATTAATTTATGGAAAAATTCAATTCAATGAGTTTTTGCAGAACCTCATAGAGGTTTTCTTTATTCTTGAAGTTGAAATTAAAATTTAATTACCATATTCAAAGTTACAAAAACAGTGACTTTAAAAGAAAATAGGAAAATTCCAAAAAATCGTGTACAAAAAATTCAGTGTAATTAAAATCATTAAGTGTAATTAATAAATGACTGATATTCAAAGACAAGTAAATGTGGTTAAATGAAAAAAGCAGAAAATATAAGTGCTATAGCAATATTTTTTCCCGATATTGTATTTAGGGTTATTATTCTAAATAAAAGACAGTCAAGCAAGCACGTTAAATATTCTAAGCATGACATAAAATTTTAACAAATTGAAAAAATGTAACAGAATGAGCGATAGGAAATTAATTAAATTAGTAATAAATAACTGGATATTTTTAATAATTTTAAAATATTTATATATGAGTATATGATAATAAACTTTCAAGAAAATAAGGAAGTAAAAATGAGGTAAGGAGTAAGAGAAAGGAGGATTTTTATTGATAGAAACAAATATTAGACTTTCCTTTCAATAAATAAAACATTTTTAAAAATATCAATAAAAAGTAAGCACTCTTCAAAGGGTTTTTTTTTCTAATGAAAATTTGCAATATTTATAAATATCCTTAAAGGTGCCACATGTGTGGTGTGTATTGTGAATTATCTTTTATAACACAAACATTATGATAAATGAATTAATTAATTATGCTGAATAATCCACTCTATAGAAAAACTACTTTACCCATCACTTGAAACTCCATGCAGCTTAGAGATGAACACCAAATATTAAATATTACAGAAATATATCATACCTAACTCGAATATACCTTGAATTTAACAATAGAAAGCAAAACATAACTGAAGTTAAATTTAAGAAACAAAACTTTAACATGCATTACAAAGTTTTCAATTAAAATGTAAAAATATCATCTACCTACTTCAAAAGTGACCATCAATATTAGTGTTAGTATTCAATTCGAGTTGTTGCAAAATGGTTTCTAATTGATACAGCTTGTCTTGTAAACTTGATAAATCTTTCAAAGAAAGAGAAGCCAATGAAAATAAATAAAGTATGCAATTAAAAATATAAATTATAACAAAAGAAAATTATAGAAAGCAATATAGATTTCAAAGAGTTTTCATTTATAAGTTGATATTTTACAATAAAAGTTCTTTGTACATGAAAATATAGTTTGAGTTATTTCTTCAAAGAGCATTATAGAGTAAAACAAATTGCTTCATTTTTTATGAAGTTATATATGTTTATAAATATGATTCTCTGAAAAACAATAACTCTTTTATTGATTTGCATTTTTCTTAATGAAATTAAATCTCAAAACAATGAACAACTAAAAAAAAAGTAGAAAACAACAAGTAATCATAAAAATCTTTTGATCATATATTAGTGTCATACCATGATGATTACAAAAAAATTACTGACACACAGAAGAATTATGACCTTAAGAATTCTTCAGTAAAAAAAAAAGTATCTAATGTTTAATAAAATGTTTTAAACAATTTTAGTGATAACTAAAATAAAATTTATATGAAGAATTATTAAGGATACAAAATACAGGTAAAGGAAACTAATAAATCAAGCAAATTAAAGCATTTCAAAATTGTTGGGTGATAGTACCTAATATAATATACTGTATGTTTTTTTGCAACTGAATATAAAAGTTTATTTCAAAGTATAATGGTGTATCCTTATTCTTTTTCTGATAGTCTGATGAATAGAACACTGCTGATAAAAAAGAGAACCTGCATTTCAGTAAAGTAACAACGATAAAAAGATTTAAAAACACAAACAAATGCACAATATTTTCTTCATTAAAATTATTTATGTTTTAAATCATAAAAAAAAAAAAGTAAATATAGAAATCATACAAGAAAAAGTAAATATTTTGGATGCAGCTAATTAAAATTTTGCAGAAAAACTCAATTCTATAAATTCTAGAATCGATATTTAAATTGAAAAATGGCGGTAAGAGAATTCAAAATTTTCATTATTTTTTCAATTGCAAAAATGTAAAATAAAAATGCAAACTCTTACTAAAAGAGAGTTACTGGATAACAGTATTATTATTATTTCAATTTTATACTCAGCGAACAAAGATTAACATTATTAGATTTCAAGCCAAAGAAAATTTTTAGTAAAGGATATAACTACACATTGAAAACTCTTTTAAGCATACTCTAATTTATATTTTTATCTATGTAATAAATAAATTTTAAATATCAACATAAAAGCCTTTCTTTTTTTCTACATAAGATCAACTAATCTCTCTTAAACATTAAATATTTATATTTTGCAAAAGTAGTTTAACTTATAGAAAAATAATTATTTTATTTTTAATGAGTAGAGTATTTTGTGGTACAATCTAGTTATTATACTAACCTTTATTGCCTTGATCAATTGCTGACGAATCTAGAATCCAAGCAGCTACTCTACTTTGCTGAGATATTGGGCTGCGAATTAGACTATGCCTACTACTTTGCCATGCAGAACCATCATGAATACTACTGACAGGAGGTGTATAAGACATAGGAAATGGTACTAAATAAAGAAAAATTCAAATAACTAAAACTTAAGTGGAAACTAATGTTAGTAATACTTTAAATTGGTTTAGTGTTTATAATTATGTGCAGATTTTTAAAGACTTTTACAAAATCAGAATAAAAATAATATCCTTTGACACAATTTTTTAATAAACTAGAAAAACTATATTTAAATTCAGAAATATATTTACTTTTAACTACTATATTTATAAATAGTAAAAACTAAAATATTTTATACTTATAAAGCAAAAATAAAATCTATATAGATAACAAATAGTTAAAAGTATGATAATAAATTAATAAAATTATTTATACTCTCTCAAAATTTCTTCAATAATATTACATTATAAATTTTAAAAATAATCTCTAACTTAATAATGTAACTTATTAAAAATGTAACCCATGAAATTCAACTAGATAATTGAAAATTTTTTAACAGCAATATATAAATTTACAACATGTTGATTAATTTTTGTTCAATTAAAGTTACAAATGTGAATATGTTTATGGAAATTGTAGCACATTAAAAATTTGTTAAATGAGGATGAGATTTATGGGAGATAAGAATCAAAGTATGATAGTTAAATAATCAAATATGCCTATGCATAAGAACAGCAACTCTTAGTGCCCATGCATATCATTTAAATAGAAAACTATTGAAGAGTCAGATGTATTGTTATTAATGACTAAAAACTATTGTTGCAGTTATTATGTCTCAATGGCATCATAGAATGTTATATAAGCAAGCTGAGTACTTCAACATAGATGTATCACTGTCTTGCAGGAAGGAAAATTGTTTTATCAGACCTGTAAAGGGCATAATGTCATGACAGTAATGGGAATGTGAAAGCAATGGATAGCAGAGCAAACAAGAAATTAAAAACAGCAATATGCAATTTTGATTTTTGCATGATTACATTATGGTAATGCTTAAAATATAAAATTCTTAAAATATAAGATTTTCCCCTTTTTAAATATTATGCTCTTATAGCTCTTAAAAGATTTCATAGTTTTTTACAGTATACATTTAATATATTTTTACCATATTATTAAAAATTATTGATTTACAGAAAACAGTTTTACATTTAGAAATTATCATTATTTTTTATTTCCAATGGCAGATTATGAACAGTTACAGCAAAAAAAGAACAACGAAAAAAAAAAAACATACAACAACAACAAAACACGTTGAAACAGAGTTCATTAATCTAACAATAATGCCAAGTTGCAGATCTTTTAGCCACTAAAAAAGTGTTACCAGGTACACCACGGTGAGGTAGATCTTCTGCGCACCCCATTTAGAAATTATTAACTCCATTATATTTTTGGGAATTTCATTTTAATTATTATAATTTGTATTTACATCTGCCTCTAACAAGCCTTATCAAATCAGAATTTGTCATTACATTTATTATAAACAAATAACAATAGGGCAATTCAGTATTTAAATATAAATAATAAATATATTTTTACCATACATAGAATATACTTAACCATTACATATATAATGCTAACATGATTTCTTCATTAAATACTTTTGAATACTTTTAAATACCCTCAACAGATAAGAAGATACTCTAAACTCCTTTACCATGATTATCATACTATTTTAAAGATTGCTTATGACTACTGCACAACTGTGTAATCTCTTTTTTTTATCATTACATTTAAAACAATGAGTATTTACATTCACACATAAGGGATTCACAAGGAAAACCATATATTCATAATTACTCAGTAATCTTTATTATTTATTTATTTGAAAAAAACCGCTGTTTAAACACTGTAATTCCAATATTAGAATCATAAATATATATAACAAAATCATTAATCAAATACTTAAGGCTCGTTCCCACAGAGGCGAGAGGCGTTTAAGCGTGAAGAGTTGACCAATCACTAGCCTCACGGCATTCGCCTGAAACCGGTTTGAAATCGAGTTGACCAACTTTCAACTCGAAGCGGAACTTCACTAGGTAATACTATTTCTGACGTTTCGCTGTGAACCGATCGAAAAATTTTTCTTCCCTGCCGCAAGTCGCGTTGCCGCCTTTCGCCTCGGTGGGAATGAGCGTTTAGAATTAATTCCATAAAAACACTATTTTTAAGCAACGATATACAAAAAAAAAAAAAAGACCTTTAAAATTCTCAAATTAGTAACAGAACAGTCCCTTTAAGTCTTATAAATCACTAGATTTTAAATTTGCAATTTTCCAGCTCATTATCTGCATAGTATTCCTGGGAACTTTTCCCCATGGTTTACAGTTCCTTTAAATCCTGCATACTTAGGAAATTTTCTGACAATTATTTAACAAAAATACTCTATCACACTAAAAATTCCACACAACCCATTCATCTTCCTATACTGCTAATTATTGGTTATAAGATATCTCAGCAGCAGGAAATAAAGTGATAATTCAAATAAAAATCATTAAATAAGTGTAATTTCTAGTTACCCAATCTTGAAATGCTTATACCGCATGACACATCAACTTGTTCAGTTATTGGCCTCTTTTATGTACCACAAGAGATACAGTTATGGATACATAATGGCATGAATACAGTTAAAAAACATATACTTATGGGTATAACACAATCACACACATTCATGTACTTCTATCTATTTTCTAATTCTATCATTGAATTACTATCAATATACATTTGAATCGTATTTTATAATGTAGTATCATTTACAATGGATTACTTTAGTCTTTTAAAAAATAAATAAAAATTCAGCACTCTATGTCATTGACAAAAGACAACAGTTCAATTCATTTTTCCTCTCTGAATCTGTCATTTATTCAAAAAGTTAATATTTATATTAACATATACAATTTGTTAAAGTTCATATATAACAGAATCTTTTCAAAGAATATACTAAAGTAAATAAGTTTTTTTTCCCCTTGCATTCTTACAGAAAAACCCAAAAAAGAAAGAATATTTTTCCCAAATAATTAAAAACAATAATAAAATAAATGCATAAAACTGAAAACGAAAATCACTCAATAAATATTATAATTAGATATAATGTTGGTCAATCTAATATTTCAAATAAAATTATTTATTTTAATATAAAAGTATGAATTAAATTATTTTTGTTGCTTGAAAAAATTCTGGACTTTTTTTTAGTATTTGGTTCCAAATCCAAATGTCTGTGCTTTTATTATTAATAAAGAAAAAGGAAAAAAAATTATGATTTTTCCTTTTAATTTTTCTGTGTCAAACTATTTTAGTTTATGAGAAACGATTATGTAATTTTAAACTATATATTTAATTTTATATAAAATTTATTTAATAATTCTTACATTTTAAGGATTTTTTTTTTTTTTTTTTTTTTTTTTTTTGTAATTTTAACAATATTTGTTTCGTCTAGTATCTGATAACTAAGATTTAAAAAAAAAAAGTAAACATTGTTTAACATCTATCACATTTATTGAAATTTCGAATACTAACACATGGAATAACATTCTGTAAACATTTCTTAACTAATAGAAAATCACTTATTTTATATGAAACAAAAGTACAGCTATTTCAATTATATTGTTTAGTACACATAAATTACAACTTTGCTTTTACAGAAATAAAATAGCTAATTGTAATATGATGAATAAATAACATTACAGGTACTTTTCAAATTTTTTCTAGTGAAAAATGGATTCTTCACATTGATACCAAACTACTTTATAAAAAGCGCCATTTTTTTCTTAGCCTTAACGTGTTACTCATTCAATAATATATAATATAATAAAAAATACATACACATGTACATATGTATGTTTATTTATTACCTCCAACTGGCATTTCTTCAACAGGAGTTGTTATCTTAGGTGCTTCCCTAGTTCCGAACGAAATTTCATGCTGCCTATAAAGTCTATGATGTTTAAGTTCATTTACCCATTGTTGATACTGAGATTGATTTTTAACCTTTGAAATAGAAAAAGACAATAAAGATTAACATAAAAAAATGAAAGTTTTCTACAAAAACGTTTTTAAAAGATATCTATTTCACATATATATTGGAAAATATTAATAAATAGTTAACAAGATAATATAAAACATAAATATTGTTTAATAACTAAAAGCATCTGTACACAAGTATTAAAAGAGCATAAATATTTTTATTGGTGTTATGCAAAATTACATAAGTCTTTGAACCGGCATAGGGACAAAGATATTTGCATAAAAACATAGCAATCATAAACAAATATCTTTTACAGATATGCAAAATCTTCTGTATAAAATATTAATATGCAAAAAATTTTCTATATAAAATATTAATATTAATATAAAATCTATATAAAAAATAAGAAGATAAGATTCTTCTTTAAGATTTTCTTTTATGAAGATACATTTGATATATATTTATGGAATTAAAAAAAAATCTATAAGACTTGCCTTCAGTTTACTTAAACCAGATAAAAAATGAGTACCTATTTAAATAGTTCTTAGACATATTTTTTTATACTATTCAACCCTTTTTGCCTCTCAAAATCTATTGTATGAAGTATTTGGTGTATCACCACAAGAAACACATAAATATTTAAAAATATCAATAAATCTAATTATTATTATAAAAGCATATTTTAAACTTTTCAACTGTATTTAAAATAAATATAACCCACTACTTTACAAAGCTCTTAATACATACTCTATCAAAATTAATACAAAAACAAAAATTTATGATGAATTTTTCTTTTACAAATATTGATCAATGAAAAGACTTTTCTTTTTTGATTATATCACAGCATAACATTTTTTTTACAAATATTGCTCAAAGTCCTTAAACTACTAAAAAAATTTTCTCCATTACGTAAAAATCAGAAGCCTTCAATACTGACAAATAGATATTGCATTGAAGTATAATTGCTGAACTACTGTAAATACAAAGTAAATTAACTCTTGTACAGCTCAATCTTTTTCAAGTGATGTCAATTAAGATCATTCTGTTTTTTTTTTAAACAACAACTAAAGGTTAGATCAACAGTTCAGACTCATTATTAATATAGTAAATATCTAATAGAAATTAGCTTTGAAATGATTTTTTAATCTTTTCATATTTTTAACAACTGATTAAAAAAACAATTTCCACTTCTGATGTGTCTCTTTTCAACATTGAAATGTCTTATACTTTTCTTATTTTTAAAAAACAAATTACTGGCATAAAGTAATTTGGAAAGACTATAAACCTTGGCTAAAAGTATGAGTCACACATAATAATTAAAATATTTTGAAACAGCTTCAAATTAATTTCAAACCAAGCTCTTCATTAATCACAGACAATAGTCGATTGCTTTAACACTTCATGACACTGCCCTTGGTTTTATGAAAAAACGTATTTAAACTTATAAATAAAATATTTTAGTTCTGCCAAATGCTACCTTAATTTCCGCTGATAACAATAAAAGATCTGATCGATCGACGATTGATAATGACGATTTATACGCCGTTAAATCGTCAACGGCGTATAAATCGTCGATATGTGTCTGTTTGCGTATATTTTTTGGCATACCAATACATTACTGCTAATATTTACGGTTCAGAGAAAGCTTTTCGATTCCAAAATAACAAAAGACTGGTTAAAAATTGTATAAATCGGAAGGAATATACAAAAAACAGCTACTATAACAAAAATGAAAAAGTATTTATTGGTCTTATTTCATAAAAATAGAAACAGACAAGCTTCCAAAAAGCATTTATAATCAGTTGCTACTTCGTCCCTGGTCTTTTTATCTTTCTTTAACATCGGTGTATGATGCGTGTTTCACATTACCACTAATTATAAAAACGTGGTTATTTTCAATCATTTGAAGTTCCATAAATCTCTCACTTTATTTTTTAAAAAGGATCTCATATTTCTTTCTCACATGGAAGTATCATCAATTATCTTAGAATAAAAGAAAGTTATTTTGTTATTCAACCAATCTATTTTGTGTGTGTGTGTAACATCGGCGGTCTGATGGGTGATAAAGGAAGTTCAGTGTCTTTTGGGGGTAGCTGCTCTACATCTCGTATGAGAGAAAACTCGTAAAATTTCCACCAGGTAGCTCCGACTATTGACGCAAGACGCATTTACAGCTATTGTCACAATCGCCATCCAGTCTCCTCGTTTCTGAAAGCAGTGACTACAACAATTCCGCTAGCGAATTCGACTCTCTGCACTCCCTGCACGTTAGCTGCACACATTGCCACGAGATGGGTTAAAAAGAAAGTTCAGATGGCCTATTTTCAGGAATTAATTTTCACGGATATTTCAGAGGGGGAAAATCTTCGTAGATTATACGCAGCAGCCAATAATCCACAAAGAAGGCTTTCAGTTTTTAAAGGGTTAAGAAAGAAAATTACACTAATTTAGAACATTTATACCCTTCCATTTTTCACAAAAATTGTTCTTACAAGAATATTATTCGAATATTATTGAAATTATTGAATAGAATTCGATATTATTGAAAGACGAAATAATATATATATAAAGTTTAACATTATTAAGTGCAAATCGACGCAATGAAAAATAAATCCGTTTGTAATAATATTTCGTATACTAATACTATTCGGCCTAACAAGCCAATTATTGAAATTTAGAGCCCACTGAATAAATTGTCAGAGCTCCAGTGCATTAGAACTGATCATCTTGAAATGAAATGACTTTCAAGATTAAAAATTTTTATTAGATGTTGATCGTGGATCTTCTATTAGATGTTGATCGTTATACCTACTTTGACTAAAAACAACACCTCTCCGACATGTTCGCACGCATTACGAGGACGTTGTGCAGTTTGAAAGATATCATGTCAACGGAATGTAAATAAAAAATTCGCTCTATATTTGGGTCGGAACGATGCGGCAACGACCTAAATGATAGCAATCCACCTAAACCGACCATAGAACGGACAACAAAGAGATTGTTAAAGCTGTTGTTACAGTACTTGTTTATTTACCAACCATTTGAAATACACAGAAATGAGCGGCAGAACCATTAATAAGTTCAATACTTCGCTTACTCAAAGAGGGCATATCTGGAGACATCAAGACAAGGCCAGAATCCTACCATTACAGATGCTTTATACAAGTTGACAACAAGCAGTTATGTGTGGGGTTGCTTTTCGTTTTTAATAGTCGTTTCTTTAATAGTCATCCTTAATTACAACAGATGGATTCATGAAATTCTACAACTGTTGTTTTACCGTTCATCTTGTGCCACACTGAACTTGCTTTTCAACAAGATAAGGTCTAGCTGCACACAAAATGTTTTTACTAATTATCTTCATGCTTGATAATAATTCCTACACTAGTTTGGTCGCCAGATTTCTTCCTTACAGAGAACATTTAGAAACAGATGAGAAGGAGCCTTTGTCCCTCCTAGAATGTCAGAAATGTAACTCTACCAGTGGAAACAAATGGGAAAGAATTAATACTTTTAGTTAATTCCGTGAGACAATGCCACGCCGCATAATAGCTTGCATTCAGACAAGAGGTAGATTATTGATATCTACTTGCTCACTTTGTGTAGAACTTCAGAAAATCAGAAAATCATCCTTTTTTTTTTTTTTTTTTTTTAATAAGGAAATTGCTATAATTTCTTTTTCTGTGCATGAATTTCACATCTACCAGTATTTGTTTAAGTTGGATAAATTTTTCTCGGTGAGTCAATTTTTATGTTCATCAATAGTCTATAATACTATATTCCAAATTAAAAGGAAAAAAAGCCCACGAAAAATTAGCAATAACAATTTATTGTTTGAGAAACCACTTCGCTTGAAAATTTTACCTTTAAATGATAAATGTGTTCTTCAGCATCAATATCAATTCGACGTCGTTGACTTTTTGTAGAAATAACTGACAAACCGACATCCACTGAGCCAAGTATTTTGCCTCGGGTCATCTGAAAAAAAAAAAAAAAACTTTTATTAAAACGACTGTATAAATATAAGGCGATGAAAATTACAGAGAATTTAATATACATACTTCATTCGATGTTTTTGTGTAAGTCAAAATCCCTTTATCCAAAAGAAAATACCTCTGTAAATATTCAGAAAAATACATAAGATTGAAAATTTGTAACATAAATTATTATAAAAATTTCAGATCACAAAAGAAACTAAAACAATAATAAATATTATTGTCTTACTTTATGCCATCCTTTCAGTGGCCATTTTCTTCTCTTCATCAAATATCCTGCAAATTTTTCTGGTTTTGTTTCACAGATTTTACCATCTTTCAAACCTTCTAATATTTCCCATTCACTTCCCCTATGATGTTTTTTGTACAGTTGTGGCAACTTTCTCCTCTCCATTCGAAACAATCTGATCAGAATTCTGAGCATCTGTTGAATTCAAAAGGTAGTTGAAAGGAAGGTTTTCCATGAGAAACGGCTCGGACTGATGAGAACTATGTGAAAGACTGTTGGTACCAATACTTATCTCCTATAATATTAAGAATAAGCCATGATCAAAAATATAAAATTTTATCACACACACACACACACAAAAAAAAAAAAAAAAAATACACAAGAATAAACAATAAATCATAAAATACGAAAATATCATTAAGTACTTTTATTTTATTATCGTCATACAGGGTGCTTCACTGCATTCCTAGTGAATTAACATTCGACGAGAAAACGAGATGGTGTTATAAGTTGAAAATAATGATAATGAGGAAAAGTTATTCATTTAGAAATACTCCGACCGTGATATAATACTACAGACAGCGATATAATAGTAAATATAGAGTTCTTTTGAGGAAAAAAGTTATGGAAGAAAGCGGAAACTTCATAAAGGTGTTATGAAAGTGGAAGAACTTTCCAATGCCATCCCGCGCGTATTTAAAGTAGTTCGTCACGAAAATTGTAATTAAGAAGGGGGAAAAACAGAGTCTACAGCCCTTCGTTCCAACGGGAACAGGGTACACTCACACTCCCTTGATGAGTTTTGGATATCATTCACTATCTATAAGACTCCAGGGTCATTGCAAAACGTTTCCCTCTATATTTTCCACCAATATCTCCTAGCCTCCCTATAATATTGATTTAGTGCCGCTAGATATCTTATGGAGTATCTTTTTCTATTCTCCATACCTCACCCTTGTACCTAGGGCTATGTAACCTCCTACCAGTTAGAAAAATGAGGGTTTGACAACGGTGCATACCTAAATACATACCATGAAAAGCCTACTTACAGGTGATGGGGGAAGCGATACTTCAGGGAGTATTTTCAGGGATAACTGCCCCGCATTTGTGTGTCGTATGGAAGAAATCCTCGAAAACTCCCAACAGGTAGTCTGACTATCGAAAAAGAAACAGTTTTATACACATTGTCACAAACGCTATCGATTCTCCACGTATATGAAAGCAGTGACTACAACAATGCCGCCAGCGGATTCGAACCTCAGCCCCTGCACGTAAGCTGTGCGCGTTGCCACTGGGCCATGAGTCGGGCCTTATGGGGTATCTAAAAGGTTTACACCGAAATAGCCCATTTCCTCAAGTATGCAATTGAAGAATTTGCATAGATATCGCTAGAGCACTTCGTATTTGCTTCCCTGTAACACCATATAGCCAGCATGCTGAATACGTTATTCACTAATTACATTTTGTTTCTACTTGCGGTAAATATATTTTTCTATTATAGTAGATTTATGTAATCGTCACTTTTATAATTATCCAATGAAGTATATAAAAACCTAATTTTAAAGAATAAAAATAATTTTATAAAGTTTCTAATATATATTTCAATACTTCCGAACAATACTGGTTTTTAAAACATAAGAACATGAATTTTAAAAGAGTTTAATGGCGTAAAATCCTTCCAGATTTATAGTGATCTTGAGATACACCATTTAGAGAGCATCTATTCTCATCAAATTCTGGAAAATTCAACGGTTTCTGTCATATTTTGTTGGTTTTTACACCACAACAAGTGCTCACAGAACTGTAGGAGCTTTCGAACTGAAATTTTATGAACTTGTTCTACGAGATAAACGGCACTACCGGTAATATTCTTTAGAAACTTCTGCGCTATTATCCCTATAAAGTGTCATATGTTCAGCAGTTGTTAACTACAGATTTAGCTCATATAGAAGCTTTAGTGGTGCAGTTCCTTACTAGCTGCGAGCTCAACACTAAATGGCTATGAAATATTTTTATGAACGCCCAAGGCGTCAGAAAACGCAGCGCATGGTAGCAACTAACAACCAGAATTGCAATTCATTTTAATTTAGGTGTTTACCAACCAGAATAGTAGAATTTGGGATGCAGAAAATTTCCATTCGGTTTGGAAAATTTCGTTGAGTTTTTTTTCATATAATAGGACTTTCCTCATCATTTCAAGAAAATTATAACCAAGTACTTTTTATTTCATACAATATATTTACATTTTATTTTCACATAAAAAAAAAAAATGGCACAATTAATATTATTAAAAGTTTAAATTTCAATTTACGAAGCGGTTGTCTTCGTAAAATCAAAAAGAATTTACAAATGATATCGTTTATGAGTCGTAATAAGAACTAGTTAACTGCTAGTTTAAATGATTTCATTAGCAGGTACTAAACTGACTTTTAGAAAAATAGGGAGGACGGGATCTAAAAATTTATTGGGTTTAAAGTCAAATAATAATAGTATACCTTATTAATAATTATAATTTAATAATTATATTAATAATTAAAAAAAAATACTTATTCTTAGTAATGATTAGACACCATCCACACAAAATTAAAGAGATATAGTGGCCAACAATGGAATACCATGTCATTCATGAAGGTTGATTTGATTTGTTGCTCTACGGTCATCTTGTGCACACTTCAGGCTAAATAGGCCGGGACCTACAATTTAACGTGGATTCTGAACTGCCAACAAAAATCCATGCCACCGCCAGAACATTTACGAAGGAGTAAATACAAAAATTGATGGAAATGAGCAAAACAATTCTAAGAAAATACATTAAATTTGACACTAAAGTAATTTGCTATTCATATAGAAATATGCTGATAGATTTTATCCAACAGTTAACAATAACCTGTCCCAGAACACACACACACAAAAGGAAAGCCAATTTATGACACACGTGATACTCGTTGGCGGATCATATATCAGAACAGCAAATGGAAAGTAAAATCAAAGCTTTCAGAAGGTATTATTAAAAAAAAATAAAAAAAATTATTAACATTATCAAAGCTATTAACTTTGAAAAGGAAAGTTAATAAAAGAAAGAACACAATAAAATAAAAAAAGGGTTAAAAAGTTGTTTTTTTCCCTCAAAGGACACTTTACAGTTCAATACGAAAGAACAAAAGACAAATTAAATGAAAATTGATACCAGTGGTTATGAGGAAAAACCAAGCAGAAAACAAATTCTTAAGAGAACACATTTAATCTAACACATAGACATTATTTCACAAAGGAAGATGTTCCTACTGATGGTGTTGCATATTATATAGGTGTACAGAGGAAAAGAGAATGTATATACTGCAGAAAAGTTCGAAATAACTTCGTAAAGGTGTGATTGCAAAAAAGTTTCAGAAGCAGTGCACATGAGGGTTGAACATATTATAGCATCTTACCTTAGGTAAGTTGAATATGTTACTTATGTACCATTTTTTGTGGCGAATGATCTCAGGACTTGTGCTCGGCATTTGAAAACAACAAATGATTATAATTAAATGCATATCAAAATTGCCGAGAAAAAATATAAAGTTCATTTTTAAATTTTATCTGAAAATGAACTACCTGAGATTTATAACCATCATTTTATAATGACCTTTCTTAATATGAGCGATAAAAATAGTAAATAAATGACAAAACACGATTAATACACGCATATATATAAGACAATGTTCATTTGTGTGTATGTACACTATAGACTCAAAAACTAATCGACAGATTTCGCTGAAAATTTTTTATATTAGTACCATGAGTATATCAAGTTAGTTAGTTTAGTTACTTATTAATGCCAAGTTTGTTCTAATAATACCAATAGTGTTTAAAGAGAAACTTGAACGAAATCCGATAGGTAGCGCTGTTGTTTTTATACTGTTAATCGAAGATTCTTTTTTTCACATTTCATTGCTGTTTAAAAAAGCATTTTGTCCCAAGACATTGAATACAAAAAAGTTAATAAACGAAATATTACAAAATTACTACGAAATTCTACTAAAAATTCCCGTATTCAACAACAACAAAAAAAAAACGAATTATACACAATTCAATTTATGCCATTTTAATTAAATAAATGAACTAATATATAACTTCAATTCATATATATTTCTTCATACAGATATTCAGATTTAGCAATAGTGAAGCATTGCCCAGTTGGTATATATATATATATATATATATATATATATATATATATATATATATATATATATATATATATATATATATATATATATAAAGAGAGAGAGAGAGAGAGAGAGAGAGAGAGAGATGACAACTAAAATATATGGCATAATATGTATTGCAAAGCATGTTTATTTTCTTAAAAAAGGCAACTCTAGGAATTACAGTTCATTTGAAGCTCATACATCTAGGTGATACTCATTTCATGGCAAATGCAGTCCAATATTTCAGATGTAGATTCCATAATAGAAGTGATATACAAGAGTCTTATATAAATTGTTCAGACAATCAGGAATGAATATGCATATGAAATATAATATAAAGCAGTAGAATAGCTGTAGACCAGTTTCTTTCGATGAAATACAATACCTGTTTCTTTCAATTATTGTTGACCAATGACTATGATTGACATCATAATGTCCATCCGAGTAAAGCTCTTGCATTTCGGGTTAAATAGAGATTGGAGGTTTGAGAATGGAAAATAAGTTTTTCTGCAAAAATTTCAACTAACTTCAAATGTTCAATAATGACATATTCAACAGCAATTAATTTAAAATGCTCTTGAAACACTTTGAAGTATTAGTTTTTAATCAGAAATAGTTCACATGTAACTAATTATTCACTAAAAGTGCAATTATTTTGCCTCTCACGGACAATCTCGGACATTCTCCTTTTTAATTATTTCAATTTTTATGATAGTTACCAAAAGACATTTAAAAAGAAACGTGATTTATCATCTGTAAATAGACGAGTGCTTTCTGTTTACATTAAAATTTATCAACAATTTAAGAAATTACATTATTGTTTTTAAAAGAAAGTTATTCAAAAAAAAATATAATACAATTACTTACAGAATCAGATGTTCGGCTTGGACTTTTCTCCTGTCACAAATTTGAAGTTCATTCAAACCTTTTTCTGAGCAGAAGTGTTCATTTTTTGATTTAAATTGCCAGGTTCAGTAGCAATGTGGCGTAAAGAGGAAGCCATGGTGAATGGAGAGACTCAGAGGAATGTGAAACAGCTAATTATAAGTTGATTCAGATTATTCGTCTATATTCGACTTCATAGTCATCTTATAATAATAATACCCATTATGTGGAACAACATTCTGGCTAAGAATAAAAAAAAAAAACATTTATTTGTTTTTGAGAATTTATAAAAAAGATGAAAACATTACATTATATATATATATATATACATATATAATAGATTTTTTTATTTAAAATATGATTATAATCATGGAAAATATTTTCTAAAAAAAATAAAAATAAAAAATACAAGAAAAAAAATTTTTTTTTTTTTACTCTAAAGTTTTTATTATTATTATTATTTATAGGCATTTAATGTGTGCCTAACAAACAAAAACCTTTCTTACGGGTTACACTTTTTAGTAAATAAAAATTATTTTAGTTTAGATTTTTTTAAATTTTGCGTTTTCTACCTAAATGCTTGGCGTATATGTTGGAAAACGATAAAAAATTAAATTCGTTAATACAATCATAGGTTACTCATTCTTATTTTTTTATTAAAGATATTCAGTCTAGAATGTAAATATGAAAATATTCTTAAATATTTCGTTATTTCTTTCATTAATGCCTATTTTTAAACCATATAAATAAAATAGGTGCATTATTACATAAATGGTCTACATGCAGACTATAACCATCCAGATAACCAACCTCCAGTCGCAGCAGCAGACTGGTTAACAGCAACTATGCTATTGTTAAGATTGCACAATCTTCTTTTATACTTAAAAATAACAATGTTCAAAAATAAGAATAACAAAAAATCAAAAACAAAAAAACCGTTAAAGTTTTTAGATTTATTCTACCATCAGAGAAGTGGTAGTTTTATTGTGAAACAACCGCGTATATAGGACACATTATTCTGTTACGGTACAAGGGAATTAAATTGATTTACAAGATTAATATCAACTTTTATTTATACATTTAAATTTTTAATTATACATTATTACTAAAGTCATTTATTAAAAATTAAAATTAAAACATAAATGCAAAAATTAAGTACAATAATAAAATTATACACATATGAAATATTTAAATAATTATCTACAAAAAAAAAAAAAACATTTTAAGGCAATTACAGATAATATTAAAAATTGACTCAGGAACAACAAAATTCAGTTAGTCACTAAAGCAGAAGAATGCAAACATGAATTTACAAAGTTTATTGTCTTCTATTAAGGATATTTTCCATTCCATCAAAAGCTATATCATTAAGGATTAAAGAAAAATATCCCCCACCCTCAGAAGTAATAAGGAGTTGGTTACAGAGGAACCGAATGTCGCGTGAATCTCCTGCCAGACTAAGAGGAGAGAGAGGATGAGAATGAAGACGTGCGGTAAACGACAGCGACTTTGACGAAAATTCGATGCTTTATTTAGATGTAAATAATTCAGATGTCTTAATCCTTAGTTTTTGTAATTGCAAATAAATATTTTTAAAGGAAGCTTTTATATCGTTATTGAAATTCTAAGCTCCATATGGGAGCTCCGCCATGAAATCCCGAAATTATCTGCCAGGATTAAAAATTTTCAATTGAAGATTATCTTCAATTAGCAGATTACCAACAACGACTGTAAAAAGTACAAAGGCATCAAAAGGGTAACTGAAATGATCTGCCTTGCTACTACTTCTCAAAAAATGACGACTGATGGTGATAACGAAACTGAAGTGGAGCACTAGGACGAGATCAATGGGGTGCTTCGCCTACTGTAGACTGTGGCATATGAACTTTATATACAATGTTCAGGATAGCATAAGTCAGGATGCACGAGTGTAGTGTTCAGAATGACAACTTCAAAGTTTGTAAACCGAATGGCCAGTGAATGTTCTGGCAAAAACACTTAACTCGGACTGAGAGATGAGAGAGGAAATGGAGAGTACAAGATGAAGTCGTGCGGTAAACGAAGGCAACTTTTACGAAGATTCATTTATAGGATTGGGCTCAAGCTCGCCTGACACTCCCTGGGTGCGTGCCTAATTGCAGTGACACTACTAGGGAAAATGTCTAAATATCAAATACTTTTTTTCAAGTTTATATCAGTTAAACAAATTGCTCCGCGATGACTAACATAAACCAAATGTATTTATATGTTTCTAAGCATATGTCCCTATAATTAAATGTAGGCTTTTTTTTTTATGCTTTTACGAAGATTCGATGCTTCAATCTTAGAAAAATGTGCAAAAAAAAAGAAAGTTACTAAAAACTTTGTATATATGGACTAAAGGCTACGAAAAAACTTTTATATAACTACTACCATTTAGCAGCATTCAAACAAATTAAAACAATCCTTCGAATAACTGATTTCATTTTGAAATCACAATGTATTTCACAGCGGTCTTAAATAGTTAGGTAATATAATAGAGAAATGTAATCTAGATTGTAGATACAATAATAAATAAAACATTAAATAAAGATGCCGATAAACCTTTTCCCCGACCAATCCAAGTAATGAATTCATTAGAAGGATAAACATTAATCATTGATTTATTTGAAAACAACCAGATGCCAATGATAGCAATGCTAATTTTAATAAACGCTGATTCAAAAACACCATGAAAGTAAATTTAAGATTGAAATATGGCTAATTCCTTTTCCCCCAATTTTCCAACTAATTAATTCCCCGCAAGACAGGTATAGATTGTAGTCTTCACATTTATTCCTCTAGTTTAATAGAAGTGGGTTTAAAAGCTGTGACGAATATCCATAAGGAAGATTTGCTGTTAATAAATTTTCTATATAATTGCAAGTAATCGGTTTTGATGTACATTTACAATGTTATGAAGCTTGACAATTCTCTACTGACGAATTCCTAGCAAAAAGATGAAATAGATGAAAGAATAAGCGTCAATTTTCATTAAGCCAGTCGTATAGCATTACAATAATTTTAGCAATACGTTCTCCTCAACTCGTGTTTCAATTTGAAAAACAAATGATAAATTTATCTTCGATTGTGTGCATGAAACAAAATTTTCATAAAAATGTTTTGAGTGATGTTAGTAGGAAAAATTAACGATGACATAATGAAAAATGCTATATACGTTTCCTCCTTCACCAAGCTATAGTTAATATAAATATGTGTAAATATATGTAATATATGTAAAATTACAGAAATTTACATTATGTATAAATATATGTAACATTATTGAGAAGAAAAGAGTGACACACACAAAAAGAAATAAACATTGAAAACGTTTTGCAAGAACAATGTGCAAGTTCATTTATTTGTTCAAAATCAATGGAGTGTTACAATGAAATCCCATTTAATTGCATGTTGATTGTTAAAATTTATAAAATCAACTGTCTAAACTGAATCAGAATTTTTTAATGAAAAAATAGAAAAGTCTTTTTAATCCCATTAATAAAAAAATATAATGATTTACTTCTTTTATGAACTGATTACCCATTTCTCTTTTAATCTACCTCAAATTCAAAATAAATAACAAAGCAAAATAAAAAAATTTCTACAGTGAAAAAGATAACAAATACATGAAAAAAATTGATCATTGTAGAAAGTACAGAATTAGATATATAATCCTTTATCTAAATTTTTAACATAAAAAATTTTGAAAACTTAAAAAAAAAAAAAAAGTTTTTTGAAAATATTTATATCTAATCCCAACTGTATTTATTAACTATTTAATTGTTCTGATTACTATTATATTCTCCCATTTAATGACATCTTATTTAGAATACCTTAAGGGAAGAAGAATAATCCAAAAGCTTCATTATTATAAACGAAAAACTGTTTGCAAATAAAATGATGAAATCCGTTTTAAATAAAAAGCTTAAAAGAGTGATAATGATAATAATAATAACATGTAATTAACTCGCTCTCTTCTAAAACATTTATACCTGGACATAATTAGATCATAATTTCGCAGCATTGCTTATTTGCAAATGAATTAAAAAAGTGAAAAAAAAAATAATTAAATCTCATAATTGTTTTCAAAAAAAAACTTCTCGAAAAGTTTCTTTATTTCATATTGAATATTTTAATCCTTTTTTTACTTTTCTAGTTGAAGAGATAAATATTTGAACAATATTGATTATCATAACTTAAATGGAAAATTCTTAGTTTAGTTAATTGATAATTGCAAAACTAAGAAGATGGTAAAAAAAAAACTAAGAAGTTGTAGTAATCCTTTTCTGCTTTCAAGGAAATGAGGTATTATTTTTTTGTAAATTTTAATTAATAAGTAACGAATGTAAAATGTTCTTTGTAACATTAATTTTAAAAATATATATTTTTTTTTGAGAAAATTCAGACGCTAATTTAGATATACTATTTAGATAAAATTCGAAACCTTAAACATTAAAATAACTCATTTGGATTACACATGAACATACATAGAACCTATAAGAGCTTTTTGATAATGTGCATGTAGATAATCTTAATAAAAAAGTATTATTAATGGTATCGGAATTCATTTTTACAGCAACAAATCAAATTTTTGTATGTAAAATATAAAACTATCTATAAAAAAGATTGGCAATAAAAATTGGATCGTTTGAAGTTGTGGAAAGAAATTGTGAGAAGAAATTACCCCTTATTATTATCTTATAAGTTCTTGCAAGTATCTTGTAAGTTATTGCAGAATCTTTATGGGAAGAAATGATTCCCTTTTAAGGAAATAAATTTTACTTATAAGTTGCTAATTTTTAAATAAAAAAAAAAAAAAAAAAAAAAAAAAAACCCAAAGAAGATTTTTTTATTTAAAGTAAGGCCACAATTGCCAGGTAAGGATTAAAAAATATCATAAGCCTGAATGAAAATAGAACTATTTGTGGGTTCATTGGTAATTAATAGATAAAGCATATATTCACTTTAACTTTCAGCTATAGAAATGGGGATTTGGTTTGCCGCTCTGAAGTCACTTTTGCACATTTAAGACTAATTAGACTGGAACCTACAGTTTAACGCGGATTCTGAACCACTAAAAACATCCACGTCACCGCCAAGATTCGAATCTGAAGCCTAGGGTACTAAAAGCCAAAGTGCTAGCCAATTGACCATCAGGCCGCACAGAAACGGGAAAGAAAGGGAAAATTCATTGTTTTGATAAAGAAATTTTTTTTTTTCTAATTTGGAAATACAACTTACGCAAAAATACTGTTATAGTAAGTATAAATTTACATGAAATATTATTATATTATTGATATCTTTATAATGAACGGAAATGGTATCAAATAGATCATTTCAGAAATTTTCCTTTTTCTCACCCCAAACATATTCAATTTATAACCATAAAAAATAAACTTAATATAACACTGCAATATAATGAGTGCACTGCATAGACACACATATCATTCCTAAACAGCACATTTAATTATATAATGATAATTTCTGAAATACTTTTACTATGATAAGTATGCTAGATTTAAATTTTGTGATTAATATAATAGTGAAAATTAATACCGAATAAATTTTCCACTTCAAACATAAATAAACGTTAAAAATCAAAAGTACTTACAATAATAAACGAATATTCCTAAAAGATAGTAGCACAGATCACATTCACACTTTTATACGATCCAATCTGTTTCTGGTTAACTTTATAAAAAATGGCCGAAAAGCAGGGAACAGAAACAGAGTATTCACTTTTGCAACACGACAAGAAAGGTTTTAACAAGGAACAGTATGAATTAACAAAGTGAAATGAATCAGGAAAAATCTACTATTGACCTTCAAGGAACTTTAATGAAATTTATATTTAAGAATACCGGAAAAAGTGACCGTTTTTCTACAAGGAAATATTTTATTATGGTCGAAAATGTTTTCCTCGCCACTCAAAATAAATGTCCAGGAGGATGAATTCTAGAGAAATCATACATAATAGATTAAACAACTGTCAATTAACACTGGAATAATTATTATGATGCTTTTGTTCTGGTACATGGAACGAATGAGAAAGCCTGGTCGAGGAAGATTTTAATCTAAAACAAGTTTAGACAATTTTGGATGGTTTTTATTTTTCCGTTTTAATTTTTAATATAAAAATTCAATGTCGTAGTGAATGGAAAAAGTAATTGCCAATTTAAATAAATATTCAATTTAATTTATCAATGTATAATCTAACATGTAACCAAGCTAATTTGATCAGAACAACGAAATTTATATTCGAAATATTTATTCTCATTATGAACTTACGAGACAGTGGAAAAATATAATACAACTTTGGTGACTTTCTATTGTAGCTTATAAACTTCATACATTACTTTAACAACAAGATTTAGTGCTCATACATCTTTAGCAAATCGAAAGTAAAAATAAAAAGTTTATTTAAGAGAAGGACGGAAAAAGAGAAGATACGCTTAATCTATCATTTATGTTTTTCTTTCATAAAATGTCATATTATTTATTGAGATCAATAACAGTCAGTGAATAGGCCATTTCAGCGATGCGTATATGGGTTTCAGAAATGCATACAAAGAAATTCTTTTAGCAGAAGGTATTATTTTTATTTATTCATCAAGCTTAAAACTCTTTGTTTTCAGGAAAATCAATATAAACAGCTTACTTAAAAATAGACGATTCACAAAGAATGAATTTGCTGGAAGGAACCGAGATTATCGGAAGATAAAATAAAAGTTTAATAACAATATTTAATTGGATTTATTTTAAATGATATTTCTAATTAAATAAATTTACATAACTCCGTTTTTACACATTACATTTAAGTAAGCCAATGAAGAATAATAAATCTTTATTATTCCCTTTGCATTGATTGATTTCATTAAAACACTATTATTTTTAATAATTTTTTTTTATATTCAAGCAATAATAACCATCAAATTCACAATGTTCTAAAAGTTTTGGAAACAATCAATAACGATAGGGGTGCTAAATTGTGCTAATTGGTCATCCACTTACATTCCAAACTTAATCTTATTGCTTAAGAACAAACTTGAGATTCTTTCAATTTTAAGCAATGTTTATGAGGAAGATAATAAACTATGAAATAAGCTATACTGGTTGCTGGTAAAAAAATATAACAAAACAAATAAAAACAAATGTGGATAAGTATGCATTTCATCTATATATCAAGGGGAAAACATCACGATCTTATATGTTTCTGCGTTAAAAGTGAATTAATTAACTTCTGAGTTAACTAGAATGCAATACAATTTGTATATCTAAGAGAGATTTACGTTATGTAAGTATTTTTAAATGCCTTTTGCAATAACGTGAAAATACATCATTAACCTCACTTATAAAATATTCAATTTTAATTCTAATTCTTAGTTATTCATATAACTTTGTATGTTATGATTTCATCTAGTATATATAGATCTATATAAATATACTATAAATTAAAGCATTAAGCTAAAGCAAGCCAAAGCATTAATAACCAAAAGAAAAAAATATACCAATTAATAAGTTTTAAAAGCATCAATTGTCTTGGGAAGCATGATATAAAAATTTAGCTCAATAGATATTTTTTAAAAATGAGAAATCGTCATAAATAAAAAGAACATCAAACATAAATCCAAAGAAAAAGGTTAAGTAAAAATATCGAAAATAATTAATCCTTAAAGTTAGACTCAAAATGCAATCAAGACAATTTTATAATTGATGCATATTTTCGCAATATGTTTTATCAGTTCTGAAGCCTGTATACAAAAAACGCGTGACAATCTAAGACAATACTTAGATTTAAAGTCAAAGAATCAAAAAAATTTAAATTCAAAGCTTACATGTTCATTTTTGCAAACATGAGATAAAATATTTAATGATTAGATAAAAAAATCATTTACAAGTATAATTTAAATAATGATCATTTTCACGAAGATAATTTGACATCGTTAGACAAAATAAAAATGGATAGATATGTAAAATATGTGCAACAATAATACTTTCCTTCAATTAAATATAATTCTGAATCAAAATCCCATGATCTTTTTAACCAACAACTCACACACGACCTTGACGGAAGATATCGATTGCAAAAGCGTAAGGTTTTCTACACAGCTTAGGATATAAAAACATTCGAAGATTTAAAATAGTTTTATTTAATTGAACAAAAATTACAAAATGAATACTATATAAGTATAATTACTTTAATTTTATAAAGAATATCAACATTTATTGCTCGAAAATTTAATTTAATGAGGAAAAAATATCTAGACTTTACTAGGCAATCAAACAATAACAAAGGAATGATAATCAAGGACTCGATAATATACAGATACAAAGAATTAAAAAAAGAGTAAACCATTGAAAATGTTTCAGTTATTTGAGAGTTTATAACTCAAGATATAAAATTTGTGAAAGTCGCATTAATTTTTTATTTTATTTCTTAATAAAACTTTCACGTATGTCGGATCAGAAAGTGATTAAAATATTGAGAATTTTTTTTATCTGAAACATGGAAAGGGATAAATGATTTAATATATACATTTGGCCATTCAAAAAGTTTTAGAAAACTCAAATTTAAATTACTAAACATTTTTTGGAGCAGAGTAAGTTATATGATCACTGCCAGACTATCCACTTTTTCCTGTCCTTGTACTAGATTTTCATTAGATTATTCTCAACAACAACACAAGACAGAGTCTAAATAAAAGAGGCGTTTAAAAATACCACATCAACAAGACATTCATTGTAGCATACCTCTGATTCCAAGCCATTGCTACAACCCATTTCCCAGTAATTCTTAGAGGAAAGAAATTAGAAAAAGGGGAAAAAAAAAAAACAGTCGATACAGTATCCATTTATTTTCTTTGGCAAAATAAATAAGGAAAATAAAAGTCCTACGCAATGACGTACGTCTATGCAAATATAACTTTGAAATGTTGAAATTAGCCATTCTGAAGTAATTTTAAAGTAATAGGATCATTTTTTTTCTTTATAAGATAAATGAAAATCCACGAGACTTAAGTTGATTAATCACTACGAAATTGTAATTCAAATTTTATCTTAAACCTACAAAAAAAGGTGGGAGGGGGAATTTTAGACAATCCAGGTATATTCTTGATCAAACACATTCATAGTATATTTACACAATTGTATTGTTTATAAAAGTTATATAACGAGTTGATTTGTTAAATTTATGAATAAAGCAAGAAAAGGGGGGAAAATCATATGCTTAATTATTAACAATCACTTACATTATGTTTTTTAACTATCCATTCCCACAATTTAAATTGCTTTTACATGATTCTGTACACTTTTTAATAAAAGAATTTGACTTTTGAGGCCATCTATTTTAGAAAGCAATTTAGTAATAAATAAACAAAGCACTTCTACTTTAAAAAAAAAAAAAAAAAATATCAAACGATTCTTACGTTATCAGATCTACCCTATCTTAATTTGGAGTATAAAACCATGTTTAGAGAATCTATTTGCTTTTAGCATAATTGAAAAGGAGTTTCAATTATACTAAAAGCATGTAGACTTAAAGGCGGAAACTTCAGATGCTCTTTTTTTAAAAGACGATTTTAGCACGATTAATAAAAATAAAAACATTTATAGTTGCCAAATACTGCAAAAGCACAACAATGAAACGCATTTGTTAAAAATAGCAGCACGAAAGCTTATAAATGGAATATTTACAACTATATTCAAATGTCCACACAAGAGTTCTATACAAAATTTACAATTGGCAATCCTTAATATTTTAGTGAGCTATGGATCACTGAAAAATAAAATCCTACATACAGAAAAGATTATATGTTTATAATAATACATCATTAAATTAGTACTTAATTAATAATACTTAATAATTCATTATGTATACGTGTTACAATTGATAATCTCTAAGAAAAGTGGCTGTTTTTAATTCTAGCATGCAGTTTACATTCCATTTATATTCTATTTCAAATATAAAATGCGAATAACTCGAATGCATTATTTAACAAATTAAAATGCACCTAATTCAGGTTCTCTAGAACAATAATTCTCAAAGGAAGATTTTCGGGTCCAGAGAAATATGTACCTAGATATAAAAATAATTGTAGTTATTTTTTTCTTGTCAGGTTTCCCATTCAAATATAGTTTTCATTAAAAACAATTAACTTTTCTGATTGCTTTTTTTTTTTCTTCTTCTTTTTTTCATATAAAAAGTTGCAAAACAACAATAATACGCCAAAGAAAGTTACCAAGAAACTGTGAGAGGTAATTTTTATGATTGGCTACTAGGAGCGCTAGCGTGTATGTGATTTTCAATGTTAAAAAAATTTCCATTGCAGCCTCCAAGACTCCGTCGTCTGTAAGCAATAGCCTGTAAAATTGGACATCTGGATAGAAAACTTAACGGCGTTAGCAGCGGATGTTTGTGTGTCAGAAATTTGTATATAGTGCGGCCACAATTATTTGCAGATTTTTAAATGCACCCCGATTTCAAAAAGTTTGAGAATCACTGCTCTGGAAAGAAAATTAATGAGTATATCGATACCAACCTAATTTAAATAAAAACAGTTTAGAAGAAATATGTATTTTTAAAAACAAACGCAACTTGTGCTATTATAAATAATTCAAAATTTCCAAACAAAATTTCGAAGGATCCAGATTCCTTGTTGCAGAATTTATAAAGTTTTAATAAAAACTACGCAATCTTTTCAGGACAAGGTTACTATGAAATATTTTATTTTATCCTAGTCTTGGTTTTTATATCAAATCAAAATTATAATAAAAATTGGATTAGCACTATCTGATTGCAAAAATTCATTTTTATAAAAATTAATAGCTTCCTTTTTTTTTCTTTTTTTTTTTTTTTTTTTTTTTTTTTTTTTTTTTTTTTTTAGCCTGTTTGCACATTATTGCAAAATTTAATACAATTTCCCATATTATCTTTTTACAAAGGACAGAACAAGAAAAATTTGATTCTGGAATGAATGCGAGTGTGCTTATCAGTTGTCTAATTATTCAAATTATAATACTTTTATGACGATTCTTGATTATTATAATTGAATTTTCTCGATAAAGATTATCTACATGTAATATAATACATAATATTTACATACATTCTTTTTGGAAAAAAAATACCCCGAATCATCATAAAAAAAAAAGAATGTTTTTATCTAGTTGCATTCTTGAGTTTGATATGAGTTTATGTAACACTTGGCCGTTATACAGAAAAATTACAAAAGGAAACTCTCTTATGCATTTTTGTAATTTGGACGCTGGAAAAGCTGAATAATATTTTTTTTATATGTATATATTGTAAATAATTTTCAAAATTACTAAAGTGAAAAGAAAAGAAGACCAAGAATTTAGAGTTGTTTAAATAATTATAAGCTCTCCCACTTAATCTTATAAGCTGAAACATAATAAATCATCACTCAGGATAATGTGCCATGAAAGGTAACACAAACGGAAGCAGAATATTCTCAACATATTGTTGAGATGTTAAAGTTGAAAGCAGGATGACTAGGAGAACCTGCTGCCATAACAGATAGCACCCCATACTAGGAGTAATGGTTGTTTGTGTAACACAAAAAGCTGATTGGGACCGCCAGCCCTGATACCTCCACATAGAAATCTTATGGCCATCTGTTCCAAGATTGAAACGGGATTTATCGCTGAACACTGTGTGATTCCAGTCTGTTGGCAGTCATGATGACTGGCTACGACATTCCTCTAAAGGAACGTTATGGTGTTCAAGGCGGACATTTTAAAGGCCGCTTCAGCGAAACCCACCTCAGACATGCATCGTTAAGTACTATGGGTGGTATGGAAGAGGCTGCAGCACGCTGGATGACAAATAATGATGCTATTGGGGCAGTTCACGCCCGTTACACAATAATCCGATATTGCCTAGTATTTATACATCTTCGCCTGCTAAAGCCTTCATTCTTCCGATGAGTTCTCTGTAGTCACTATTCCTGTTGGCACCTTAGCTTAATTGTGCGGTTTTACCAGCCAGCAGCAAGCGTCCGGGATTATACGATCACATTTGAAGTCATCAAATTAGCTACAAGGTCTTGACCACGTCGTAACAGCATTATTGGGTGTGTCTCCAGGGAACTATAACGTTGAATAATTAGAAAAGATTAACTGTCCGCAATTGTTACGTTTATTTTACGATGTTAGTTGCGGAGTAGAAACATGCATTCTGGACAGTAGTTAACTCTCAATGGCAGTAAAAGATCTAAATGCGAAATATCGAGATAACCGCATTATATTTTAGATAGGCTTTGATATATATATTTATATATATACTATTGGTTACAGGATTGTATGATATTTAGTCTTATAAATCAGTTCTCATGATTTATATTTCTCCGTAAGAGATACAGCTGGAAATTTTAAAGGTATTAAACATTTTTTTTTTTTTTTTTTTTATATATCATTTGCTGAAATGTTTTATGGGAATTATTTTTTTCAACAAAAGCAAGAAGTAGTGAAGAAGACTAAATCATTAAAATTTTATCTGATAATGCCAAGTGATGTTTAATTTAATATATTGAAAAATATATTTGTAAATTTCATAGTTACATTAATCTATGACATCAAACCTAATTATGCAATTATTTTGAAAACTCACATATTAGTGTTCTGAAGTAGTCTTTTTAAGTATCTACTTCTTTTTGACATCAAAATATCCTCCAAGTCTTTCTAAAATATTTTTTTCAATTAAACTTAAGCAAATAATTTACCAGAATTATAAAAATGAAAGATTTAAAAATTATTAATTTAAAATATTTAAATAAAAAATTACAAAAACTTCAAGAATAGAAAATATAACGTTTAAATCTTAAAATAAAATTTTCATTTTCTCTGTCTCTCTCTCTATTTTTATGCCAGTTTAAAACTATACGTAGAATAAGATAAAATGGTGATATTCAGCAAATTATATAAAAAGAATTATTAATTGAAGGGAATCCTTTATTTTCATTCAAGATCCTCTACAAAATTATTTCATTATTAAAAAGAAAACTAAGTAGTGCATCAAGAAAAAAAAATCACATCTTACAAACGAACTTTTGTCTTCCTAATAGAAAAAAAATTTTTTTTTTTCTCTCTTTAAGTTCCCATTCAGAGAGAGAATGATGTGTCTCAAATTAAGAGGAAGTAAGTATAACAATATACAGAAGTGTGAGTATGATAACACAACAGTTCATAAATAGTTGCATCTGAATTAGTACTAGAATAGATTGATTTTTTTTCTTCTATATTCTTTCTGTTAGGCACACATGGAATCTTTTCCTCTGCAATTTCTTCCTCTTTCTTTTCTAAACGAAACATGACAAATAGAGTTGCTTCAGTGTTTCTTTTTAAAACCCAGCAAAAGAAAAACAGCAAAGTAATCGGTAACGAAATAGTACAGGAAGAGTTTTGCTAACATGGCATTTTCTTTTCACCACTTGATTTCCATTCGCTCTCCGAAAAGAAAATGTTGAAAGAAATCTTCGTGGTATGGGTTTTAAACAATAAATCGTACCAGACAAAACATACATATTTTTCTCACTCCCACAAAAAGGGCTATTTTTAAAAAGATTTCTTGTTTCTGAATCAAAGATATATCAAAACTTAAGGAGCAGAAGATAAAAGTAACCAGATAATATATTTGCCAACTCTAATCTTAATAATTCAAAAGAAACTACTGAAGTTACTACAGTGATTGCTTTTAAAAGTTAGGGAGGAGGGGTAGAAATGATGTTAAAGAAAAATATTAAACGAAAAGTTTATTCTTTTTAAAGAAAATAATGGAATTTGTTTTAAAATTGAATCATTTCAAATAATTGAATAACGTGTTTTTTATGTTATAATTTTTTCAATTTATGTCAATTATTGATGCATCATAATATTTGTTCACAGTCTCTCAATTATAAAATGCAAAATACAATTAATAGCAGTGAAATAATTAATCATCATATTCATTTAGTAACATACACATTTTGATTAAGAGCAGAAGGTTCAGCAGGCAAATACAAAATGGACGTCCAACTGTGGTTTAGTAGCTCATAAATTGAATTCGATAATAATTGGTGAGTGTAAATTATAATTTCCGAGTTCGGAATTCAAAAAAGTTGAATTGTGGTTTCTCCCTCCATATAAACTTCCCTCCTAAAATATTTATTTAACTTATAATGCATGTTCCTATGCTTTGGAAAAAGTCAGAACTAGGACTATAGTGCTCCTAAAAAATTTTTCACCTTTTTCACAAACTTAACAATGTCTATTTACAGGTTTAATTAAAAATGTTTCGTTGTCGTCGTCGGCCACGTGAATATATTTTTTCAAATGTAGCACAGAGGTAAATTAATTTATCTTCAAAACTCTCCCCTTCCATGCCATTCTTACAAAGGATAGAAGGCCAAAGTTTCCTGAAACAAGAGGTCAGAAAAGTAAGAGATGAAGTATTAAATAGCACTTTTAGTAAATACTTTTTAATTTGCAGCACCATGGTGGAAATACACTTTTGAAAAATTGAATACTTCCCAGATCGGATCAGCTATGTAAAAGTCTATGATGCCTTATTTTTATTTATGACAATTCAAGTTCCGCTCTTTTAATATTTAGATACGATTTCTGTAAAATGTCATTCTAAATATATACGACGCATCAATTTTAATGATTTCATACTATTAAGAGTTGGTAACAGATTGCTACATCTTACTATTCAAAAACACTCAAATCGTTTAGCAATCAATATAGAACAGATCTAAGGAAAGCAAAATATTAGAATTGCTTTTAAATAAAATGTCACTTATGTGAGAATTTTTTTTTTTTCAAATAATAACAACAAGATAAATAAAAAAAATGCCAATAACAATGAGATTCCTCATTTATTGTCGAAGAAAAACTAGAAAAACTTAAACTACCAATGAAGCAATACCACTTTAATATATAATAAAACAAATCCATTTTTATCAAACATTTACATTAAACGAAAAATTGAATTTTAAAATTATACCATAAGAAAATCTAAACAATCTTCAAATTTCATATAGATCTCAGTAATATCTGATTCTTGAGATAAAAGCTCGAAAATTAAGATACTTTTTAGAACTATATACAAGTAAAGTTTCAAACATACCTCTTTGCATGAAAGTTGGCAGTAAGAGTCTACTAATAGATATAACAAAGCGACGCCGACAGAAAGTGAATGAGTGGAACGAAACAATGCGTCATCTAATGAGACTATGTATTTTCAGCAAATAATCACTCGAGTACGTCTTATGCATTCAACGAAAGTCGCGTATTAGGGCGGGACACCAAAATGTCCCAAAAATCAATAGGGATCGTAGTAGTGAGGTCATCGTCTACGTCGGCTACTTTGGATATCAGATTAGGGAAAAGTACCTGACCGGTATCATGCAGCCTTTTTTAACAGCAGCCAAATGGTACTTAAAATCCTTTTATCTAAGGACAGGATTTTATGGAATTGCTCATGCAAGACCCAAAAGAATTCCAACTTTTTTTATTTTAATTTTCAATGAAACTATGGGCTTTTTAAGCTCCTCTGAATATGCTACTCTTAATATTTATTTGTCGAGTAACGTACATAAAATTTAATTACATTTAATATACTTGATATGAAACTGCAAATTCAATAAATAAAAAGAATTAATGAACTTATGAATTATTGATCTGAGAGAGTTTTTCGATGCTTCAAATAATTATAATACAATTATAAACAATTGTAAAAGCAACAGTTAGTTGTTATTTTCGAATAGTCTAATATAGGTGCCTGATATGTGCATTTAAAGTATTAGATGCAATTTATTCGATTATAAAATAGATAAATAAGGTTTTAAAACATATAAAATTTTATATATATTAGATTTAAAATCTTATATGTTTTAAAACCTTATTTATCTATTTTATAATCGAATAAATTGTATCTAATACTTTAAAAAGTATTAGATACAATTACAGTATATACAATCAATACTATACAGTCTTAGAACTTAATAATATACATATATATTATTAAGTTCTAAGAATGTAAGCCATTAATGATACGCATTATAAAAAAAAGCATTCTAAATAACCAAAAAATAAAGAACATAGGAATGAGATTTTTATATAAAAAATATGCTTTGAGAGAATTTTATCCTCATTTTATGGAATTGAATTTTTTTAAAGTTTATCAAATCAAGCTGAATAAGAATTTTTTTTCCTAATTTAGCCCAATTACTAATTTGTTTTTGTATTGTCGGCTAAAAAGAGTTTATTATTTTAACAGTACGAAGATGCAAGATTTACTACTTACCAATTCTGCCCCGAATTCAATAGTAAAAACTCACTGCTGTCGTAATTTATTTCAAAACACAACTTTCTATTTGATTTGCTGTTAAGAAATTGGGGACCAATGACACGAACAACACAGATAAATTTCAGCTGATGAAGAACAATCTTTGATGTGTGAATTCCATTAGGAAATATTTTATCCGATCGATCATGCCACTATCATTTTCCTTTCCAATCTAACTGATGTATCATCATGTTTTTGGTAGACGTATTTGTTGGACAGAGGAGCTTAAACGCATCACGTTTCTGCACTGATACAGAATCTTGATGAAATTCGGAATATTCTATCTGGTTGATTACTTTTTCAACACTGAATTCAATCTAAAGTATGAAGCGTGGCAATTGACCTTCTGTTTTAAGGGTTTGCAATTTCTAAATCAACGTCTAGCTAATATGTGGCTATATATCGGCTTGAAAATGATTAATTTTTCATTAAGTTTATGTGGATGGGGTTCATTTTACTATTCATCTAATCTTAAAAATAGAATAATGACAATGAATTTTCAAAGCATGGAAACATTTTACTTAATGTTGAAAGGAGACAATATAAAATAATTTAGTTTCAAGAATTATTTGAACAAAATAACTCGAGTAAAAATAAATATATGCAAATAATTAGTAAAAGCATAACATCTGTAAAAATGAAAAGTTTACTTTTAATCCTATTATATTATCACTTTACATGTTAAATAAAACTGTACTATCATTTACATCACGAAAGAAAGAAAAATCTATACATCATCACATTACAATTAAACTACAAGGTCTACCCGCATAAAATACAAAGGCATCAGTATGATTTATTCGTAGAACCGATATTCATGATATGTATTAAGAGCTAATTTGTATTCGCCACATTTATTTCTCTAAAAATTAAAAAATTGGATTGTTGGAAATTTTATATAGTCTGAGAATTTAAAACCAGAAATTAACTTTTGTATTATCACATGATCATTATCATACAATACAAAAATAGCATACACCTCTTCAGTATCAGTAAAGTAATTAATTTTGCTTTAGTGATACTGAGAAAACTGTTTCTTGAATTTTCACATGAAATTCTTGAATTTTCACATGAATGTATAATTTATAAAGGTAAGAAGGACTGGATTAATCGACCTCTAAATGTATCACGAAAAACAGTAGAAGGGTTTGTCACTCTACAAATTTTCATACCCATAGCACACCTAATTCATTTGCTGTATTGTTTTTGACTGTTAATACCTTGAAAATCTAAGATATTAATTTTTACTTACTGGATGATTCAATTTCAATTTTAATGAGTGATTGCCAAATACCAATTTCAAGGCAGAAGATGTAAAAACTTTATGAACTGTAATAAGTGTCTAAAATGTAAAAGAACTAATATAGAATTTAATAATTTAATAAGAAATGCTCAGATATTATACGAAGAAAATTTAGTTAATTACACAATAATATAGAATATTATTTAGGTAATTACGAGATTTTTACGAGATGCAAAAATTCCAAATCTTAATCATGCATCAGTTAAAACCAGATTATTAAAATCAAAATAATTTTTAACTTAATTCTCAATTATTATGGCTACCATTAAAGACTACACCAAATAATCTTAACTTTGAATGAAAAGAAAGAGTTGAAATGTCAAAAAATTTTATAAAATGATTCAAAAATAATTTTAAATTGAATGGAAATTAATTGCCTTTATAACAATACAATACGATTCATAACATAGAATTTCATTTAAAAAATAATTTCTAGCTTACAGCTAAGCAAAAGATAAAATTTAAGAAATTACGATTGGAACTTTCAGAAAACAGAATCGTTTATTTAAAAACAAAAAATAAGATTTGCATAACATTTTCTCTTTCTAAACTAATTTATTCAAGATATTTAATTAATAATAATATTAGTATTGAATTTATTAACAATTCTTAAGATGAATAGCTAAAATAATTGTTTAATGTTGTTAATAATATCAATTTATGTGTAATTTAATTCAACTAAATTATTTTGATCTTTATGAATTATTAATATAATTTGTCTACTGACAACATTATTGAACACTTTGTATATCCACATTTCGTGATGCAAATAATGAGAATCCATTATACTTCCAAACCCTTCAATTAAAATGGCTTATGAGTCTTTATAAATTCCTGGCATATGTAGCAATCAAAATTAAATAATAAAATACTAACAAAAGTCATAGTGGCAATAAACCATTCTATTCAATTAAGATGTTCAAATAAAAGAAATGGCTCGCGTTACTAGTAAGATAGATAAAGAAACTTAAGCCACCAAATAAATAAATAAATAAGTTTGTAGATAACTAAACTAGATGGTATAGTATATAACGGCTTGCGATAACTAATTTAGAAGTACAAATCGAATTAGATCAACTATTTTTTTGGAAAACCATTCTTGTTCATAACTGTTCATCACTGCTCTATTTATCACTAAGGTTTATCACCAGGTAGGTAGATGTTGTTTTACGGCACAAAAGTCAGTTTTAACCAAGATGCGCCAAACCATTTAT
The DNA here is from genome assembly GCA_021605095.1 of Caerostris extrusa. NCBI lineage: Eukaryota > Metazoa > Arthropoda > Arachnida > Araneae > Araneidae > Caerostris > Caerostris extrusa. Next base: position 97,363 of record BPLR01018719.1, read on the forward strand.
CATTAAGTAATGTTCAGCAAGTTTCTGAAAAGAAAAGAAAATATTCTCTTTCCATATAAAAATTGCTACTCTGATTACTGAGAATAAAATAAGGTTCATATAATAAAAATATTTACCACATTTTACCACCTTTTCACAATGTTTAACAAAATAAAAAGGCTTAAAAACTAGAGAGAAAAATTAAAAACTAAATCCAGATTGGTTTAGTTTGGTTTGTCGCTCTACGATCATCTTGTGCACACGAGGGCAAAACAGATCGGGACCTACAGTTTAAAGTGTATTCTGAACCACTAATAAACATTCATGCCACTGCCAGGATTCGAACTTGAAGCCTTTGATACCAAAGGCCAGAGCGCTAGCCAATTGGCCATCAAGCCGCAACAAATCCAGAGGAAACAAATTTAACAGAATGAATAATTTCATATTTTATTAAGAATCAAGAAAATCGAAAAATGTCTATTCTAATTTTTTTGTGATAGATATAATTTAACTATCTACGAATGAAAAAAATGAATAACAAAATTAAAGCAAGGATATATTTCAAATTTCGATTTTAATTTTTTTCTTCAAATTCAATTAATCGTTTCAAAAATTCAGATTAATAATTAACTCGAGAAAATATTAGTAAAGAGAACAAACACTACTTCTGCGAGTCAACGAAATTTCTTGTGGGTAAAATCTTTACGAGAACTGATTCACACAATTAACTTTGCACATGGATTTGCTCACAGTAAGTACATATGTTACCACTTTAGAGACGGCCTATTGTGCTAAAGGAAGTAATGTATCAAAAGGATTGTTCGACATTTGGGTCAAAGCGATTGATGATGCAAACCATTTGACGATGTTTGAGCGAGCCATTTAACGATGTTATCAGAAACGGTTGAATCACGTCGTCAAGAAGACAGTAATCGACCCAGAGATACGGCAGAACGGCTCTCACAGCACCTTTTTCATTATTATAAGTTATCCGACGCAGAACAGAGACACTAGTGACCACAAGAATCATTAATAGCAGACTCCAAGAATAGGGTGAGAGACTTATGGCGCCCATCGCGTCAACCTGCCCTCACCTATGCCTATCGCGTTTGTAGTGGTTCCCGGCTCGTTCGACCCGGAATCTTATTGACTGGATAAGAATTTTTTTTTTAGTGATGAGTCTACTTCGAAGGCCAGCGAAGATACGTATGGAGATGTCCAGGATAGCGGTGGATATTTTGACAGTCGACCACCAGACAGTCTAACAATTGGGAGGTATGATCTGTGGTGTCAATTTATTTGATAGAGAACACTTTCCATTACCGTCTGTGACTCCCTTACAACAAGGTGGTATGTCGAAAATATTCTACGTCTCGTTGCATTGCCATTCATATCACAATATCCTGGATTAGCAATTCAACGGGATAATGCCCGACCACATAAGTCAATCATTTCTACTGATTGATTTTGCGTTGATCAAGCACTTCCCAATCCAACTAGATCGCCAGATCTCTTTCCAATAGAACACGTTTGGGGTCTGATAAACAAGTTTCTCTTACTGTTCAATGAACAAGAGATCCCGGATTTCTTGTTCAACTTCTCGTAGGAGGTCAGCTACGGACTCTATGAATTCATGCAGTATGTGAACCAATCAGTAGGTGAACGCCTTACTGATTGGCTCTCTGTATGTAGTTGTATTTCCAGAATAAAACCATCAATTCCTCGGAATCTTTAATCGTTTCCTTTCTTTATACATCATTTCTACAGATTTTCGTCCTATTCGAATAACTCCTTGGTGCGTCTCGATAAGCTATTTCCGTTTCCCTTTAAGGCAAATAGCTTTCGAAAGTACAGTTCCATTAATAAAGTGAACTGCTTGACTACTTTTTAGTTCAGAAGAAGACTTTTAGATTAGACAGATTCGATGTAGGAGTAATTCGATGTAGAATTCGATGTAAGAATTTTAGGAAATGGAGAAGAAATATTTGCGAATATTTATTAAAATCTTAGGGATTTTTATTATCAAAGAAAAATATTAAAAAGAATATACAAGCAAATCTTGTAATTCGTATATTTCAAAATGATAAGAATTAAAAATATGAGATCATTGGTAAGAATGATAAAATGAGAAAACATTTATTCCCAAAAAAAATAATAATGGTGATGATAGCCAATAAGATGAAATTCAATCTTTGTTTTGGTGCAATTATTATTTTGTTGGATAAATAAGTTGAAATTCATTGAGATCGAATAAAAATAATAATAAAAGTAACCATATGTAGGAAATTTCAGAGTAGGATTAATAAGAAAATTCATGTCTGAAATTCTAACGGGCATTTTACTGCAATATATACATATATGTATATTTTTAAATCTTTTTACCTTCCAATTTCCTTAAGTTCCATTGATTTCATTCTTTAAATTATAAGAACATATTTAAAATATATTATTCTTTATTCAAGAAAAACATTAAGTGTTTTTATTAATTTCTATTCGGCCGCTTTTCTAAACTATAAAGAATTGTCGATTTTTCAGTATCTGAAAATCGATATATCGTTTAAATTTCAAGAAGGCCATATGCAGAGATATCGTTAAACTTGCTATGGTTAAAAGAACGAATCTTTTTTTTTTTGGGGATGCAAGCCAAAAAATACTCTGAACAATATTATTAATACGGGAAATGAAGCACGTAGTACATTATTGATAAAATTGCGAAATATTCACAAATCGATAATGTCTTACAATAGAATTATGTCACGAAAAATAAACACATTTAGTACAAAAACCTATTTTTATATAAAACTACTTTGGCAGCATTATGAACACCTACAGTACAAAAAAAATAATAAAACTACGATCAATAAATAATTTATTAATTTTTTTGATAGTTTTATTTTAGGTTTTTACTTCGGTAAGAAAAATAATTTTTTTCGTTTCACTTCCATTCAATATTTGCCCCGCCCTCGAAATTTACATGAAATTAGAGAAAATACTTTTGCGATGTACAAAACAAATTTAAAAATCTAAATTTAATTCACGAAAGCTTGAAACAAAAATTCACAAGCACACTTAAACAGCATACTAAAAAGTTTCTCTTTAGATTAACACTGATTAAATTAGTCTCTAAACACACGCTTTAGTGCTGTGATAAAGGAGGTCCAATATGAAATAGCAAACTGCCTAATGACATTGAGATTTTTATTAAACACATTCATTTTTTTATGGGAATTAATATAATTTTATTAACATTATTTTTTATTAACGAGGTTTTTATTTGTTTCCTATTTTCATGTCATGAAATGTTTTTTTTTTTCTCTCTCTCTCCCCCATTTCAGCGATTCAAATTTATTGACCAGCTCAGTTTTAAAACAAATTACAAAAGAAACTAAGTTAAAAATTACAATGCTATGATGTTTTTGTTTATTCCTTGTAGAGGATAAAGGGATAGGAACAAATTGGTGGATAGCAATTTGAGATTCTCAAATACAGTACCTCTGTTCGAAACCGGATAACCGAAAGCTTCCATGTCTATACCGAGGATGTGCACAGTAAATCTAAGGGTCGTAATATTTTTTCGGTGGGCTAGAGGAGGATACGGAAGCCCAGGTTCAATCCTTGAGTATATTCATTCAAAATTGTGATGCCACAATATGGGTGCATTGCACCAGGACATCTAGTGAAGCAGGCTGAATATGATGCATATCTCCCGTTTTAGTGCATATTGACCTTGCATTTGAAAACAGCAATAACTTTATGGTGGACATAATAAATATTCAAAATAATTTATTTTTCTTACCTACCAACCGCCGCTGAACTAATATATTTTATGTGCGACTTGAGGCAATTTTTCTTTCAAATGTTGCTTACGGAAGCCAAAAAAAGAACTTCACTTTTGGAGTATAGGATATAATAAAATATTAACTACATCTGGACTAAATACTCTATAATTAAAAAGAGTTTTTACTTTTATTTTTCAAATGCGGAGGCATTTTACACTTTTACGCGTTTGGATCATGAGTTTGTTGACAACTATACAAAAGACAAACTATTTTGGAAAGCCAACAATGATTCTTGGTGCTAATCTATTCAGGACGAACTTCTAGGGACGATATTTAAGGGTGTTCGCGCCCTCTTCTATTTTTCTCGAACCCAACAGATGGTTTTGCCCGTCAGCGGATGTATCGTGCTCATCCTTAGTTTGACTCTCTTGGCATGATCTAATTTAGTTTAACAATGCAGCACACTAATCACCATCCACTCCGGGCTCTAAATAAATTTTCCTCAGATGTAAAAAAAAAAAAAAAAAAATAGTTAATTTTAGCTTAACAAATTTTACACATTACATTGAATGAAAATTTGAAACAAAATTTATTATATATGTTAAGGGATTATTGACTTCAAAACTCTATGAAAAGAAATTAAATTAAACACAATTGAGATTCTAGCACTCCTAACCATTTTTTAATAGTTAATAAAATAATAAGTTACTAATATTATTATTCATTCAGGTTACTTCCAATTTACTCAAAAGCTGACACTTTTCAAATTTTAACTAGTATCTATTTCTACTTACCTGATGTTTTAACAATAATTTAACTCAGATCTGCATACTTCTGCAAATCTGAGTAAGCAAACTGTGGACAATTCACCACCCACGTACATCTGATAAATCTTATCTTCCACTTATTGACACTCCTTTACTCTTGAACTTTGCTTAATAGCACTCCTTTATGAAATCAAACATTTATACTATTTACGTACATATTTTTTTTTATTATTATTATAAGAAAACTTTACACCTTTCTTGATACAATATTTAGAATACCACACAACTGAAAATATAAACTTCTGATGAGTAGGATAATATTAAGAATGTATTTTTAGATATATTTTAGAATAATGGCATGCAAATAATTAAAATGTCTTATTGGATATTTTTGTTTAAAGTTTTGTCATTACTTTTATGATAGCTTATGTCGGTTTAAGACCCGGATTGAGAAGAAGAAAAAAAAAAAAAAAACCGTGCCATACATCAAAAATTTTCGCAATTCTCATTGAATCTTCCTATGTAAGATTTACTTCAAAATGGATAAAACGGAAAATCTTTTATACTTGTACAAGATTTGGTTAATAAAATCAAAATTTTTCAAAATACTGGAATCGTATTATTTTTATAAATTTTTAATCAATTTTCATAATAAAACTAATTTAAGATTATATTATTATAAAGACTTAATCTAAGATCACAGAATTATGAAGATTTGAAAATTTGTCTTCAATCCCCCCCAAAAAATTTTAACATTCAAAGAAATTTTGCAGTCCACTCAATTGCCCTTAAAAAATATGCACCAATTTTTTTAAATATAAAATATGTTTAAGAAAACCGGATGAATTATAATGTAATAAAAGTCTTCCCAGTTTACTAAAGGAAAGAAAATGCTTAAACACAAAATCAATTGCAATTATCTCGAATAGTTTCTTTACAAAGTATAAAAATAAAAAAAAAAAAAAAAAAAAAAAGGAGGTAAAAAAAACTTTAAAATTATCAATTTTCAAAAAAAAAAAAAAAAAAAATTGACATTTTTTTCATTTTATTTTTAAACTCTTTAAGATTAACCACATTTTTTATTTAAATAAATATGAATACTTTAAAAAAGTAATTAAAAAGTTTTTAAGTTACCATTAAGTATAAGGTTTTCAAAAGGATATTTTAATTTCAAAAGTCAGGAAGAAAATTAAAACTACTTAAAAAAAAAAAAATAAAAAATTTAATACCAAATCCAGAAACTACATTAATTTATTAAAATTTTAAAAAAATTTATATTTTCAACTCGTAAGTGGTCAATCATTTTAATTTTTTCATAAATTTATTTAGACAACTATTTTTTTTAATGCTTTCAGTTTTGGCATCAAAATATTTCTTTTTGACAAAATAAAAATCTTAAAACATATTTTAAAATAGCGTCAGCTGAATCAAATCAAAATGTGAGCCAAAAATTATTGATGGATTCTTTCATTTTTATCAGTCAATAATAACTTAAAAGTGTCTTTAAAGTATAGTTAAATATTCCTGTATAGTTAAACATTAAAGTATAGTTAAATATTGCTGTACTAGTAAATGCATTTGAGGATGAAGTATAAATATCTTATCAGAAATGTGAGAACTTTCGTTGAACAATTAATGTTAATGAAAAAAAAAAAGGTAAGGTTATTTGTTCCAGTTACGTAGAAAACCTCCGAAGTTTGAGTAAAGCCAACATTCCAAATACATGGCGTTGAAATGTTTAATTTGATTATTTCTGTACACATACCCCTTCCCCCTTGTAGATGCAACCTTTGTTAGTCAAATGCTTTTGTCTGCTGTTTTCCTTTTATTTGGGATGAATTCTGCTTCAAAATACCAAGGGTTAAGGAGTATAATTTCTACTTGAAAAACAATTTGAATATAGACAAAAACTTTCCAACCAGAGGATAAAGCGGTTTCAAGACGGAATTAAATGAAAATAAAAAATTAAAAGATAATAATGATAAAGATAATGAATAATGATACTGAATTTCTAAAAAATATGTTGCAACAAATTATTTCATAGCGGGAAAATCACAATTTTGAAATATATATAAAGCAAAAAAAGTAAAAAAAAATGATGATCAATATATACTATATTACATAAATATAAAAACGAAAAGATAACAATGATAAAGATAATGAATAATGACACTAAATTTTTTAAAAAATATGTTGCAACAAATTATTTCATAAATAGAGGGGAAATCACAATTTTGAAATAATTACAAAAAACAAAAGTAAAAAATGATGATCGATATATACTGTATTACAATAGCAGACAAAGCTATAAGACTCTTTAAATACACTCATGTCCATAAATTAAGGATAATGAAGTTCAAGCAAAGAAAGAGACAGAAGCAAAACAAATTTGACTTATTTGTAAAGTATATTTATTAAACAAAAGGTAAAGAGCAAAAAGATGCTATATGTTTGACATAATTAATAAAAATTATGAATTTTACTCCCTGGAGCAAATTTTAAAAAAGAAACTATTTACAAAAAACAGTATAACATGGTTAGTATGATGGTTAATATGGAGTATGTCTCCCGGACGATGCAATACAGGCCTTACAACGCCTAGGCATGCTGAGTATCAAATTATCAATCTGATCTTGGGGAATATTACACCACACATCAAGCAATGCCCTCCGAAGTTCCGGTTGACAGGTGGGAGGGGGTTGACGGGCTGCAATTCGTCGGCCAAGCATATCCCACACATGCTCTATTGGATTCCAGTCCGGTGAATATGCTGGCCAATCCATACGGGTGATATCCTCCAATTGAAGGCATTCGTCTACAATGTTTGCACGGTGAGGACGGGCGTTGTCATCCATAAACAGAAATTCAGCACCCATGGCGCCCCGAAACAAACGTACATGTTGTTCCAGAATAACATCCCGATAGATGTGCCTTGTCATCGTTACACTCTGAACATGCAGGTCAGTTCTGGAACCAAGAATAATTCCTCCCAAATGAGCCATCCTGCACCACCGTAACGGTGTCGTTCAATAGTGTTCTCTTGGTGGTAACGGTTACCTGGCGCTGTCCATATGAAAGTCCGGCGAGAATCAGACTGCAAACTAAACCTGGACTCGTCTGAAAACATCACACCAGACGACTGTTGTGGTGTCCACAATTCATGCTCTCTACTCCAGGTTAATCGCAGGCGACAGTGAGTTGCGGTAAGTGGAACACATCTGACAGGCCTACGAGCATATAGACCAATGTGCCCTAAGCGTCTGTACACGGTCTGCCTTGAAACTATCGTACCGGTAGCTGAAGAGAGCTGACGAGACAGGTCTGATGCTGTGCTCCGTCTGTTTCTTTTGGCAGTAACTGCTAAATACCGGTCCTCATTCGGCGTTGTAACTGGGGGGCGACCTGTGCTGTAACATCTACTCACATTACCATCATCTTGGAATCGTTGCCAAAGCCTGGAGATGACACTCTGGGTGATTCCAAGTTCCTCGGATACTTCCAGCTGGGTACGTCCACATTCCAGTCGTCCGATAATTCTACCACGTAAAAATCATCCAAATGCTTCCTTTGTGCCATAACTATGCGGTTATTGCACTGAAAGGCTTTTAAAGCGCTTGTGAACAATTTTACTTCTTTGCCACCATTCCTTATATACCCCTCTCTTACACTCTCGTCATTGTGACGTACTATCCGCGCCATCTGGTGGTTTCCTATAATTTGCATATTCTTCTTCAAGATGTGTGTGATAATTCTACAGGTGAAATTTTTATTTTAGAGTTCAATTTCTGTGTGATTCTGAATTATCCTTAATTTATGGACATGAGTGTATTTTTTTTTCTTTCTAATGCAGCTGGCAAACACACGCATGGACGACATGAGTGTATATGTAAAGAATAAAAAGAAATGTCTATACACAGCAATATGAAAATAAATATAAATTTAAAAAATCAATTAAATAAATAGTTTTACTACCTTAAAAATTTCTGAAGATGTGTTTTGATTATTGGTGAATTCCCTTTTATTTTAATTCAAGACAGAATGATATTTGTCCTTTGAAAATGAACTGAAAATATTAATTCAAATATTTTTCCCTACTTAAGTTAAGCGATAAAGTATGAGAAAATTAAAAATTTCGCCACCAGTCTTGCCATTTTTTAACAGTTTTTAAATTACAACAACGTAGAGAGAAGAATAATGAAATTCCTTTATTTTGAAGATCTCTTTATAGCAGTGCTTCAAATAATAATAGTTCAAAAAGTTTGTACACATGCGGTTTTAAACATTATCTTTTAATGTTTCATCCTTACGGTGAAAAAAAAAATCGCTATTAATCTTCGAAGAGGAAAAAAAGATAGCTATGAACACTGGCAACGGAACAAGATGTCAATGACAAACATTAAATTGTGAAGAGATATTGCTTAAGGCGAACGATTTCTTGAGCTATCGCAACGCTGATAAATTACAAAAAAACTCCGAAAATTCTCAGAAGAAAAAATTGTGGTTTCGCCAAACTATAGTTTGAACTTCTGAGAAGTGAAATGTGTTGTTACTTTTCCAATAAAAATATATTCAATTACGGATAGAACATGTAATCACATTTTAAAAATTTAATTTCTGGATGGAGCAAATAATCAATGATAAATATATTGAATTCTAGATCACATGCTTTTCATATTGCTGACACGGTTCAAGAAAAAGTCTTATATGAACATCAAATCTCGTATTAAATCAGCATTCAAAGTTGAGGTAGAAGTTCAGAACTACTGTCTGTTGGATTCTTTTCTCAAGGAAAAAAAAGAATACAATCTTTATTCGTAAAATAACAATAATAATAACAATGAATAACTCTGACACATATATGCAATTCCTTGAAGAACATTTGAGTTTATGCGAAAAACTTAATGCAGTGAGAATTATATTTTCTTTTCATCTTTCTTTAAAAACAAAGCATCGTTCAGAACAAAAATATGTTTATATAATAAAACGTTGCCATGGCTTTTGTTTATCTCAATTGAAGATCATAAAAACGAAGATGGAAGGACATTTTCAATAATGAAAAATCAGAAAAAGTTTACTAGATGTTTGGAAAAATTAACAAATGTTAAATTTCTTTCAGATTTCATGGAACACGCTATGCATATGAAATTTTAATTACCTATTACCGTGGACTACTGTGGTGTCACAGAATGTTAAAAATATTACAAACTTAAATTTTAAAAGTTTTATGTGTTGTTTTATAAAATTGTATCTATCATTTTCTTCACTTTTACTAGACTTTAATGAAAACAGTATTATAAAACATAACGCAATATATTTATTATAAAATAACATATTTATCAATTTTTTCCCCTATGAAATTTATTCTCAAAACTATGTATTACTTCAAAATTGCGATAAACGATAACGATAAACGATAATTGCGATTGAAGATGTATTTGTTGCTAGATAATACGTTAAAATACGCAAGCCTGTTTGAATTAATACATAATAATACATTAATACTTCGTAAAAAAAAAAAAAATTTTTTTAGGCATGAATATTGAAAAAATCGAAAAATAAAATCTATTTGACTGAACACTTCTGCGCTTGGTTACTAAAAAATCGAGCCCCACGCAGTAACATTTATTAAATTAATCTAATATAATGAATCAAATTATTTATTTAGTTATAAAATATTATACGATATTTTATTACATATAAATATAGAAATGAAGTAAATATGTTTCGGTTTTATTTTTATTTTTTCCGGCTTGCGGTTAAGTTGCAGTAAGTATATGAAGCCCGCAGCCTTCATAAGTCCGTGCATCCTTGGTTTGAATGAAATGAATACCATGAAATGAAGAGAACTGTATTTCAAACTAGACGTGAAATAACAAAGAAACGTAATCAATAAATGAATGAAGACTGGTTTCAACATAAATCCCACATTTAGATTGAAAGGAGTTATTGAAACAGTGACCTCCAAAATGTTTTGATACTTCACAATACTAAGCATTAATGTTAATAAACTAGTCGCTACATAAATACGAATCTTTTTTTTTTCATCTGTGTCACTGAAAATAGAATACAGTTATGATTTGACAGTTACGATAAAAAGTGTTATCATGCATGGATTGGGATAGAATAATTGTAAAATTGTCACTAATTCTTATTTATAGAGTTTTCAAATCTCATGGGTTCGTAAACATCAACCTACATTACATTTGATTTCATTAAAAATTCATAAAAAGTTACTTAACAACTGTACGTCTATACAAATTTATCAAAGAATTCTATTAATAAATTTTTAAAATGCATATCTTAACACAGTAAGAAATAATATACGTACTATTTCACAGATAAATAATTATTTTCATGCTGGCTTTTAATAAACATTTTATTTAAATATTTAAATTAAGACATTTAAATAAAATGATGATAATTATATGACTTTCGGGAAAAAACCTTTATTCATCTACAAGATAAGATATTTAAGGGGGGGAAACTTAAACGTTAGTAAACTAAAGTATTTTAACACTAATTAATCGCAACTATTTTTCCCCAGAATCCTAGCAGCCTGATGAACAAGTGGTTAGTTCTCTGGTTTTAGATGACACAGATAAGGTTTTGGTTAGTTCTTCGGAATCCACTATAAAATGTAGATCCCTTATACCTATTTAGCCCTAGTGTGCAAAAAAAATGACCGTAAAGCGACAAACCAAACCAACCAAAAAATAAAAATTTTCATTAAATTTGAAATACAATAAATCATCAATTTCGGATAGAAACTTTAAATTCCAATGATATAGTCAAGGAAGTTTTAAACATTACAAATTTATCTATATTAGAAAGCTTTATTATAAAACATTCAAGATATTTTATATAAAATACACAACAATTTCCTGTTTAATCCTCTAAGCCAATAGCAGAAAACATATTTTTCTTATGTATCTTCATAAGTTCCTTCAATTAGTAAAAAAAAGAATGCAGTCATATTTTTTCCCCATTGACTCACTTTCCCTAGAGTATGTCTTCAGAATTATGCAATAGTCTTGAAAGATTTATTCGTCGAGTGTTTTCAAATCAAAATTAATACAAAGAACATTCTTTCAAGAATTTCAGAATTATAAACGCAGTAACCACTAGCGAAACTCGTGAATTATTTTCCTTAAGAAATATTAATAGACGGTCCAATGTTCAGTTAGGAGAACGCTAAATTACAACTTCCATCTTTAATCACATAATCGAACGTATTAAAAAAAAAGGTGGATGCAATTGCACTTAAGTTAATTCCAAGTATTCTGAAAACTTATCATAAAAGTTGCGTTTGATACCATAATAAATGAAAGAAAAGATGTTTTCTAACATTATCTGCCGAATAAAATTTTCACGACTATTTGATGATTCTGAAGGCATACTCTCCCGAATTGAACCAGGCGAAGAAAAATGGACTAGAAGTAAAAATAAACGTATTGATTTACCTTTTGAGATAATTCATTTTTTATGGCTACCAACATTCTTTTTGGGAAAAAAAGAAAAAAAAAATTGTTCTGGGACTCTAAGCTCAAAACTTTTTCTCTATCAACACTACAATAACGAAGAAAAAGAATCACTCATTGTAAAATGAACACAATGTTGCAATGAAACAACAAAGAATTGGATGTTGAAGAGTTGCTGATAGTAACAATACATATTTCGCAACTAAAATTATTGTGTAAATCGAAAATAAACATGTACATCAATTTATTAAATAAACTCATCATAAATACCAAGAGCCTTTTCTTTCGTTATTTCTGAAAGTAAAGAAAAATAAGTTTAGATAACTTGAGTTTCTTCACATCTTTTTTTCCCCGTACTTCAGACTTTATAATGTTAAACAAATAAATCTTTTAAAATAATTCTAACACAGATTTTCAGAATATGAACAAAAAATATAAATATTTTAAAAACAAAATTTTTATAAATATTATTTTTGGTACCTGTTAAATTTTTGCATCAAAGATCATGCCCAAATGCACGGAGAAAATTTAACTTTTAATTTTTTTTCTTTGCTTTTAAGTTTGGTAAATAATAAAATAATAAATATATATTATGTTTGTGAATTTCGCTATTAATTTTGTAGAATCGGAAAGGAAAATGCATTAATATAAAAATATGGAACATTTAATTCAAAAAGTTCTGAAGATAATACTTTAGAAAAATTTAACTTTTAATTAATTAATAATGAAGCAAGAAATGTATGAAATTTGTAAGACTTATATTACAACTGCCTGTGCAGTTGATAAATCGATACAATAAAAAGTGAAAATGCAAACTCTTGCAATGTACAAACAATTCAATGTACTATGCTAATGTTCTGAATACACATTACTTTTTCCATGGTGCTTTTGCAGTCGGTAAACAACCTAAGCATTTACATTAACCGTTTTTAATATGCAGCAGTTTTATGATTTAAGCATGTGATAACTCCAGTAAATAAACAAGTCCCAAATTCTTAAAAGTATATCATAAAAGATAAACTATATATCAAATAAAAAATTATATAAATTACCAGTAGACTTTTTGTAGGCATTTAAATGTTAATAACATTCTGCCATTTAACTGGTTTTTAAAACTAAAATCAAAAACACCTTATGAAAAATTATTTAGAAATATATTCAAAATTAAGATAATTTAATACTACAACAGTAGAACAAAAAGTGTTAAATAAACCCAAAAATAAATAATAATTTACCTAATATTGTAAACACATATACACATTCCAATTTGGATTTATCAATAAATATCTTCAGTTTTTATTTCTATTTCTGAAACATTTTTCTGTTACACATATACCTAAGAATAACTAAAGAGAAAGCTTTAAGACTTCGCAGGTTGAAAATATTAAAACAATTATATTTCGAAGGAATTTGATAAGATGTAAAAATATCTTTTCTTAAGACCTTTTCAACCTTGAGTAAGAAGGAAGTGAGGTTTCATGTCAAGCGCGATTCTTCAAAATGATAACCTCTTCCTCAAGCGGAAACCTTTTGTCTTTTGAGACAATTTAATGACCTTCGCTTTCCAAAAAACATGGTTGACATCAGTAAATAATGATTTATCAAATTAAATATGTCTTTTAGAAAACGTTTTAATAGATATCGACATACATATAAAGACAATTGAAAGGAAAGAAGACGAAAACAATTCAATAAAATAAAAATATATTAGATCATGTAGGAAATTTCTCTGTAAAAGGACGTCTACATTGTTATCCAGAAAATATATTTGCTATTCTTATAATCTTTCATACACTTCCATGCAAATCGAGAACAAAAATCGATAAATTTATAAATTATAAAAGCATTTGATATCCTCTAATCTTTAAATAAGTAAGCTATTTCAATAGTGCCTACTCACAAACAAGTCTGAAGGCGTTTGCAAGCAGATATTCACTTCGTAGGCGTCATAAAATAAGCGTCTGAAAACTATTCTACTAAAAACTGTAGGCGGGGCTGTGTTTAATGTGTTGACGAAAAATCGAACTTTTAGACAGATTTAGAAATTTAATAAATTTCTATGAAGTGGACGTTTAATAGTTTTCAAATCTTAAAATATATTTATTTTCCAAAAAGAAATACTATTTTACAATAGTATTAAACTAGAAACGCAATGTAGATGCAGAAAATCTAGAAGAGATACGAGAAAAAAATTTAATGTTAGCAGCATTGCTATATAATAGATATTCATTAATAATTAAGTGCACCTGTCTCTTAATTTTACATCAGTGAAATACGTAAGAACTCATATCAATTAAATCTAATGATAATATAATGAAGATAGAATTAATAATTTATGCAATTAAAATATTAATTTAAATAAATTATGAAAAATTGATTAATGATCCAATTATATCTTGTGTATTGTATAAGAAATTAAGAGAATTGAGACGATTTTTAAGTTAAAAAATTTATAGCAATATTTCAAAAATAATTCTTTTCATTATTTCCTCAAATGAAAATTTTAATATGTTTTTACATGTAATCTCCATTATAAATTACATATACTAAATTAAAATAAGGTTCATACAATTTATTTTAAATGTAATATATCTCAATAACAAATTTTAGCTTCTGGTTCTGTAAAACGATCATAAAGTGAATCGTAAATCCTAGAATTTTAATACACAGGCGAGCAAAATTTAAGCAACGATATAATTTTAAGCAGACAGCCATGAAACTGGAGCAAAGGAATTGTTCCTATCACTTCAAATAAATTCAATTCAGTAGAAAGGCTATTCATATGCAAATATCAAGAACAAGACGTGACAGGCGACGAGAGGGCAAGCAAAACAAATGCAGTACAAGACTACAGTAAAAGCAACAAAAGACGTTATTAAAGACATTCTTTGCAAGTACAAGTGAACTCGTACATGCAATATGACTAGGAAAAACTATCTGGATGACTTTACTACAAGTTGTAGAATGATCGGCAAGCTTGAGGAGGGGCACAGCGTAAAAAGAGTAGCCCAAGAATTCTGAATCGTCAAAAGTGTCGTTTCACGAGCTTGTAAAGCTATCCAAACCACAGGTATAAGTTATAAGAAAAGTTGGAGGTGGTCGCAAAAAAATAACAGCCTTCAGCAATGAAAAATAACTCTAATGGAAGATAAACCAATGGATATAGGTGGCGAAAAGAGATTGAAATCAGTCAGTGGACGTATGGTAACGAGACGACAAGTGTCACGCTTTTACTGTGGCCGAACGTCTTCATAAAAGTGACACATTTTGCTGCCACTCGAGTGCTGCATGCTATTGACAGCTGATTGTCGGCAGCATCATTTAGACTGATGTAAGAAACACAAAAAGACTGGACATCTCACAAATGGAGTCCTCTTTAGAGATGAGAGTAGTTTCAGTGTCACAAGCGATTCTCAATACCATTTGATATGGAGTGAAGTAGGGTGGTTTAGACACGGGCAGCAGTAGACATGGTTTTTATCCGACTAACATCTGGGAAAGAAAGATGAACATGTTCCTGACATGTTCATCTGGTGAGGCATTATGATGAACATATGGGCGGAACTCAAATTTTCGACAGAGCTGTTAAGGAAAATCGCTATTGTCAGCAAATTAGAATAGGTGCCATTAGTGCATACTTCGGTTTTAAAGACAGCGACTCCAGACTACATCGGACTCCTGCTGTTGGGGGAGATTTTAAAAAGTGAAGATATCATTAGAATGGATTGGCAGAGTACTCTACTGATTTAAATCTCATAGAAAATATGCTTCGGAAAGTCGCCTTTTGCATGATTATACCTGACAGATAACTGAAACAGATGTTCATTGAAGAATGCGCACTCTTATCTAAAAAACTGTCAGATAATCTGGTGTAATAGTTAAGGAAGTCATATCCCATAGTAAAAAGACTTATGCTTATTGCTCCTTTTCACCAAATAAGCATATCTTTCGTAATATATGCAAGCATATATTTCTCTATATACGCTCCTCTTTATTGTTTAATTCCAGGCATGTATCTATTCATTTTTGCATTACTATGCTTACGCTTTAAGTATAAAATACTGCCTCTGTATTCTGAATTTCATGTCCCTTAAGTTATTTCCTTGAGAAGTCACGATGGAGGGAGGAAACAATCGATGCTTAAATTTTCACATCAACATAAAAAAAATTTGCATTTAAAAAAATTGTAAGTTTACAAAAATTAAAAATAATTTTAAAATAAAATTCAAAAAAAAAAAAATCACCTCTAGGAAACAGAACTCAAAACTGCAAAAATGACATTGAGATTCATTAATTTTCCCTTCAGATTCCATTGGTTTCGATCACCTGAAAGGTCAAAAGGTATTGGATATTATTACATTCGTTTTCAATTCATTTCATTAATTGTTATACGATTTCCTATTTTGATCCTATCGAAAACTTTCATTTTCTGCGAAAACTTAGCAAATAAAAACGGATAAGTAAATATAATTTTAATGGAATAATAGTATCTATTAATTCAGAAGAA
The DNA here is from genome assembly GCA_021605095.1 of Caerostris extrusa. NCBI lineage: Eukaryota > Metazoa > Arthropoda > Arachnida > Araneae > Araneidae > Caerostris > Caerostris extrusa. The sequence continues at coordinate 113,873 of BPLR01018719.1, forward strand.
GGAAACATTTCATAAGATATTTGAAACGCTTGAATACGGCAAAAAAAAAAAATTACGCAAACAAAAATAAATAAATAAACCAGCTAACATTTCTAAATTTAAAAGAAAGATTTTAATTAGTTTTATAATATTGTGCTAAGTGGAACGCGACGACCTTGATGAACAAATAATTAGCTTCGTGATTTTATTAACCAGAAAATACAAGCATAAATTATAAAATAACACAGAAAATATCAACAGTATAAAAATAAAAATTCTTAAAAAAAAAATTATATAAATGTATATAGATATGAAGTACTCCTACAGCTTTTGCAGTATATGTATGTTTAATAATTTAATGTAAATTAATGAAGCTGCGATCATTTACCGTCATTAAACACGTAAACTAAAACCGATTTGAAAGCGCCTGTAGTTCCTGTAAATTCTTGCTCTAGTTGTTCGTAATTACGTAGGTATATAATTGGTGACTTCTTTCATCCTACAAGAAGATAATGTTACACCATACAGAGCTCGGTTGTTGAAAAATTACCTTCGTAAGTAGATTATTGTCAAAGTGGATTGGCCAGCACATTTTCTGGACTTGAACAAAATGGAACATGTTGGGTATGCTCTAGGGAGATATATTACGGTTAACCCACCTCTGTAATCCCTTAAAATCTTCGAACTGCTTGATATAAAAATGAGCTTTGCTGCTAACCAAATCAATAAACTATGAATGAATCAAGTTTGAACATGAATCAATTTTGAACATGAATCAAACGAATGACTCAATTTTGAACATGGAGCATCGCTGTCGTACCTATATACTTGTTAGAGGTGATCAAACTGCATATTGAAGTTTCTCACACATTGAACTCAAATGCTATGTATTTTAATGTTTTCATTTTGTGTATTTTCAAGATAGAAAATAATTTTGCTGTTTTCTGTATCTAATTTGTGAAGCAGTATTTGATTAATTACAAAAATTTCGTTGTTTCACTGTTTGATCGTCAAATTTTATTAAATTTCGATCAGTAGAAATTTCATGATCACAAAGTTTTCTAATTTTTCCTTAATAGTTCATTAATGAAAATAATAGTACACTAATTTATTCATATAATATCTAATAAAGATCAAATACATTTTGTTTTTAGAAACTAAAAACCATAATATAAATAAAATAGTGTTAATAAAAATATCCGCCCATCTTTTTAAAACAAATAAACTTTGTCATTTTCGCTAATGAGAAAAAATATGATGCAAAAATGAAATACTATCCGTTGCGAATATCGACTTTAACTTCAGTAACATGAGTAGTTTTTTTTTTTTTTTTTTCTAAATAGAAATATTTCATTATCATATATATGGCATGATAATATACATTACAAATATTTGTCTGTAAGCGAATAGCAATTCGTTCCATTTGCAAGAAACATTAATTTCATATTTTTATAACTAATCCACCTTTCTGTATTTAAAAATAGCACCTTGTATTACTATTTTACAAACAGAATTATTTTCAAAAATCATATATTACCATTCATTATTTTTTAAAATATATAAACAGAAAAGAGGCTAGGAGAAATAAAGAAATATAATCCACTTCTAAATAAAATTTAATAACAAAAGTAGTATAATATTTATTAAATTTTTAGACGATATCATATACATAAATATGCAAAAGATTAAAAAGGATTTTAGTTGAAAATAAAATATTAAATATTATTCATGTTCTCTAAATCATAAATAATACTGAATTTTGGAAACCAAATTTCGTAAAATCATATAGATTTTACGTTACTTAGAAGTAAACACTATCTTAAAATATATGAGGTGTAAACAAATAAAATTCATGCGTAAACAATGGAGTACCAAACGAATGTAGTAAATTTCATTTTGTCGCACATTCAACTCAATGGCAGCTTTTAGTCCCCTTTCTCCAGTCAATAGACTTGCATGAAGGAGAAAATTCACGCATTGTGAATAATTTAATTTCATTCGCAAAATAAGTTATCAAAGAGTAGCTAAATTTAATGAATAATTTATGACTTCCTCCTCTCATAAAATTCTATTCAACATATTGTGTTTGCTTTACGCTTTTACGCACGATGATAACGGAAGAAGTTAATAAAAATATTTATGAAATCAAATAGGAAAACCTGTAAAAATATATGAATTTTTTACGAACACTTTTCCATTAAATACAACACGTACTTTCAAAACTTTTGTAAAATATTTAAGCCTAATCATCAAATTATTGATATACTCATTAAAACAATTATCATTACAATCGTTAAAATGCACTATACAACATTGATAAACTTTCTTTAAAAAAACTTTCTTTAAAACATTGATACATTTTCTCAATAGATTTCATAGTTACGATTGCTTTTGGAACTAAAACAAGTAAAAGTTTATTTAGTGGCGCATAAGCATTTTATGGATTTGCATTTTATCTATTATAAAATTAAGATTATTTTAGTACGTTGGTAAAGTTGCAGTATAGAGAGTATAGAATAAAACATTTTTATAGCTTCATAAAATATTTTTAAAAAGTCAGCTTGCACAAAATAATAATAAAATAATAAGAAAAATCGTAATTATATATATATCAGCTGAAGATATTTTAATGTTAAAATGTTTATGTGCTGTATTTATTCTATATTAATAATTTATTGCTTAATAACTAAAATCGTTAAACATAGTTATATGAATTCTGCATTATTAATTAAAGTTCATTATTACATTTCATTCATGATACAGTAAAAAATAAGAAAAAAATTTCTATTTTCCTAAAAGTAAGTTCAAATGCCTGTAAAAAAAAAAAAAAGAAATGTACTTTTTGTATATATATATATATATTACATTTTGTCATATGCATGTGTGTAATGATTTACTTACTTTAAAAGTTCATAAAAGTTTCACTTCATATGAGCGGATCTTCTTAAGCAATCAAATTTAGTAACGATAACTACATAACTCATTATTTTTCAGGATGTTTTATACCACCATACATCAACTTCATTTTAATGAAATCAAATCATGAAGATCTTTCCTTTAATAAATTATAGGACAGAAAACGAAAGATTACATAATCAATCTTATTTATTTTTCTGCACGCATTAAAAAACTAAGCAATCTCCATACTAAAGTTAATGTGATTTTTAATTTTAATAGTATAATAAATGAAGTATTCTCGTTCAATGCACTATAAAGCATTGTATGATTGTGCTATCTCATTAATGTCACAAGAACGAAACTTATAAGTGGCAGATGTTTACATACAAAACGACATTACCTGCAAAGTTATGAAGGTAGCAAGTATATGCTTACTTGAATAGATATCAAATACTTTACTGGCCTTTGTGAACCATCTTACCTAAACACAATTGAAATAGGATTACATACAGTTTAAATAAATCATACCTACACAAACTTATAAAACATTTAGATAAATACGAAATGAAGAGCTGAGTAGTTTAAGACGTAAGTCCAGAATAATAATAAATGACAAAGAATTTCAGATCAAGTGTACATTATTTCGCAGTGCGGTAGTATTATCGCTGAATAAATGATTAATGGGGACTAGTTCCGAATGCAGGTCACATTTATTAAGTCATATTAAAACGCAGACTTCAGAAATAGACAAATCAACTGCAGGAGCATTAAAATTGTGGCACACAGCCAGATCAGGAAAGTTAACTTAACTCTTTTTTTTTCGATTCGGGCCAGCTACCGAAAATCGAATGAAAAGAAAAAAAAAAAAAAAAGGGACATTTACTTTTTTACTCACACTATTTTCCATATCAGTAACAACCCTGCAGACATGCGGCCAAGATTTCATTGGCAAGATACCCAAATATTCGGAATAAAGCTTTATTCACGAGACCCTGACAATACTGAATAACGAAAATGTTCCAATAAAAGGCTAACGTCTCCAAGAACAGTAGGTATGGTATCAGGACATTTTATCAATTTAACTTATAGGTCTATGCCAGCAAGCTAAGATGAGATGAGCACTCAGAACATGGCACTTTTCATTAAAGGAAAACGTTTTACTCGTACTAAAGTATAGAGCTTCTACTTCTTACATGTAATCTGTTTAAGCTGATTCACAGTTTAATTTAATTGTTACAGGAAGAGTTACACCCTCTTCCTGTATCGTGACATTCACTTATTCCTGTGACCCTCAAATGGCTCAAATATTTTGCGATTAAGTACATTAAAAATTTCTTTACATATATATATAGTGAATCTATGTAAAACAATTCATCCATCTTTTTTAATCAAAAAATCGTTATAATTTGTTAGTTTACTTTTATAATTTTTAATTTTGTTTATTTTTAAACTTTTAAAAAATCTTGCAAAATGTGCATGTACATCAATTGAAAAGTTCATGAAACTAGATATGAAGAACAATTTAGATAAAGTAATAATTTAAATAGAAATATGTCATATGTTAATTCAATAATTAAACGTTTGATAACTTTTGAAGAGTCAAACTCATACACGAAATTAAAGATGTTTCAGGTTTAAATTGTAACCAATTAATTTTTTATTGGTTTACAATGGAAAAATCAAATTATCTCATGTATTCTAACCTTGATCCAGAAAATTATAAACCTCTAAATTACAAGTAATAATTAAACTACTTACAGCACAAAAAAAAGTAAAACTCATAGGCAATAAAATCAAATTATTTATTTGAGGAAAATAGAAATCAAAAAATAAGCATCTATCTCCATACTTAAAATTGCTTTAACGAAATTTTTTATTGCATTGAAACTTTACTTATGATATTTATTTAACTTGGTTTGAAAAGTTGAACGATAAAAACACGTTTTTACAATTATCGCAGCATCTATCAAGGAACTTCACAAAAATATAATAATCATTACAACTGAATAGTAGAATAAAAATTCAATTTGTCTTGGGGTTTTTTTTTAGAAAAGTTTTAAGTTTTTAAATTTTTAGATATCTTCTGTGATGCACACATACAAAAATCAATTTTCAATAACGAATTTATTTGAAACAGCAGCAAAAGTACAATGGTTTATTAAGTTCCAAAATTCTACAAAAATAACATTTCAACTGTTTAAAATTTATAATTAAGTTTAGATACTTAAAAATGATAAAATAAATCTTACGTAGAATTATTTAAACATAATCAGCCTCCATTTGAATATCAAATATTTAGGAATTTAAATGAAAGGTAAAGGGAATAGAAAACGAACATAAATAAACTTTATTTAATAACTTTTTTAAAAAATACATAAAATATATGTTATGTGCATCAAATAGGACAATGGTAAGTTATTATTTGTCGAAAAACATTCTATTTTTAAATTTATGTAACAGTAGAATATAATGCAATGCTTACTTAATAGGAGACATGACAGACTAAAAACGAAAAAGCGTACATGCTCTAATAAAAAGTAAAAGAACAGTAAAGTACTAAAAATATGATAAAAGTAGAGAGATTATTCATTCCATATACAAACAACATCTAAGTTTAAAACACAAATTGCTCTACATATATGACCAAAAGCGAATTCTGCGAATAAAATTTAAAAAAAAAAAAAAGTAAATCCGAAAGTTTAAATATTAAATTGTTCCACGTGAAATGAACTTTTAGTATTAAATGATGTTCTATAAAATATATATCTACTTGCATTAAATTAAATTAAGAGTATTAGATGCCATTTTATTACATTTTCTGTGCTCTGTCTAGTGGTATATTTTGTTCGCATATAGGTATCGAAATTTTTAGAAAATTTTAAACAAATAGAAACATGGAATCCCACAAAATACGGATCATTATTCTGCATGAATATTAACTTCGACATTCTGCAACCAACGCAACATGAAACATTAATGCTAATCATGAGATATGAGCTTATAAAATGAATCCCGTGTAAGACCTGAAAGCTTCCACACTAATGGTAATCCAAAGCTAACACTATAATAATTGTTTGAGAACTTGATGTCGACCATGGAGTAGGCATAGCAACAGTTTCAAAACATTTTGCAGAGCTTGGAAATGTGAAAAAAAATTGGCAAATAACTCCCACCAGAGTTGATAGGCAGAAATTGCAACGCTTGCAAATTTGCACATCATTGAGTATTAAGGAAATAAATTGTTCCTTTCTAGACCGTATCATTACTTGAGATGAAAAGTGGATAATGTATGATAATCGTAAACACTCAACGAAGTGGCTGGTAGCAGATGAAAAGCCTAAGTAGGCACCAGACCAAGCTTGCATCCAAGGAAGACAATGTTTACGTTTTGTTGAAATAAAAGGAAGTTATTCATTACAGCTTCCTAGGAGTAGGTCAAACAATTAATGCAAAGTATTACTATCAACAGAAATTGTTGTCATCAAAATTAGTGTTGGTGAATCGAAAAGGCGTTATTCTTCTCTATGATAAAGTAGGATCTCACGTTTTGCAAGTCGCACTCCAAAAACTGAATGAGTTGGCATTTGAAGTTCTGCCTTATATACCATATTTATCACACTTGACTTCTACTGACTACCTTCTTTAAACATTTGGATTCGGTGTTTTTTTTTTTTTTTTTTTTTTTTTTTTTAATGAATAAACGTTTTGTCAATCAGGAAGCTATCAAAACAGTCTTTAATGAATTTATTGATTGTAAATCAAAAAGTTTTCTTTGAAACTGGCATAAAAATGCTTTATAATCGATGGCAGAAGTGCATTCATATAGATGACGTATATTTTAATTAAGTATGATCAAACAATTTGTGTTTGAGACCAATTAAAAATTGAGTACTCAAAAGTTGGCTTAATGTGGAACAACCAAATAAAAAAAAAATATAACGGTACCCAGTAATTCAGTAAAAATGAGATAAAGATTACAATTATTGACAAAAGTTACATTTTATTCTTGATTATAAAAAAGTTTTATAATGTATTACAAATGTTTAAAAAAATTTTAAACTATCTGCATCATAAGCGCATATATGAGCGGAAATTTACTGGCCATTATCACCGAAGAGCATATATGTGCACTATAGTGAAAAGTGATGATTGCAAACAGATTAAAGTATTTTCCTGGTAAAAGCAATTCTAAAAAATTTATAAAAATGAAAGTTTTGATTCGACTAGTAGTGACGAAGTAAATTGACCTACAAAATCTACTAACAATAAAAAAAAATTCACAAACATAGACCTTCATGATCCTTTCGAACAGTCACGTTACACCCAAAGCTATTAATATACAGCATTTCACGTCTTCAAGCAAAAATAATGGAAGAATAATTGAACAACATAAACCAAAAATAAAAGCATCAGCAAAATGAGAAATTACATCATGTCCATCATTACAATTAAGATTTACTGGCCAACATTTTCTACTCATTGAAGCAACGTCACGAAAAGTTCGTAAACGTTGTGTTTTTTGTTTATCACAAAAGATTCATTTTATCAGTGTGATAACTGCCGAATGGCTATAGGTGTTCAACATTTCAAGTACTATCAAAAGTTGAAAATTATTAAATTGAATTTCTCAAATTATTTTCAATGTATAACTTTATTGAAGTTAATCAAATTATAAGTTCTTTGCGTATTCCATTTTGGCTCTTTTTTTTTTTTTTTAATTATTATTTTGAAATATTTCTATCTTTAAAACATTTGGGTGATATGGGCTGTTTTTCCACTTTTTCGAATCGATTTTTCTTATTTCGATCTAAATGGGTTAAGAAACTGCGAAATGCGGTCTAGATATTTAAAGGTGGGGGTTTTTGTTGTTATTATTTACAATCTTTTAAATGGAGCATTATTTTTACTCTTATAAGTGCGTTTTCAATGAAAATAATATTAGAAATCTTTTTAAAAATTTTTATTCAATTTAAAGTAATGAAAAAATAGGATTTACATGATTCTTATGCATTCGATTTAAAATGCTAAAAGTTAAAATTTTATAATCAAATTTGATTTTCTATAATTGTGATATCTAAAAAATATTAAATAACTCATAAAATTTTAGCACGATCACTTTTTGCTTAGGGAAGCTTATTTTAAAGAAAAAAGTTTACTCTATATTATCAAACTATAATATCATCAACCTTTAAGCTAATGGTTCTCAGACTTTTTATCTCTGAATCCCCTGGACAAGAGCAAATAAAATTCCGCATCACTTGAGCTAGTTATTAGTTATTTTAACCAAACAATAATTGATAAATAATTATTTTTTCATGAACAAAAATAAACTTTTTAAAGATCAGTATGACGAATTGACAAAATTTTTAATGTGGTATTACATCTGTAAATGACCTCTCCAATTTTTCTCAAAAACATTTGATCATGATCAATACTGTGACTTTACTGCTGCAAAGTAGAAAAGCCACTTACACAAATATATTATTAGAAAATGAATCAAGATCATAACTACTTTTCAATTAAAATTCACAAATTACTTGTCAGTATATATCCAAAACTCTTCAAAAGAAAATCCTTAATTTTTTAAATGAAGTATCCAAATTAAGAAATTAATTGTTCTTTTAAACAGCAGCATTCATCTCCACATGTACAGAATTTTCTGAAGAGAATACTATACAATGATCTTTTTACATTTTATAACACGTAAACGTAATTATCAATTTTGAAATTATGATACTAAAAATTTTGTCAGTTTGATTTTTTATGTGTATTAAATATATCACACCCTAAAGATTTAGAATTATTAACATACATTATTATTTTCGTTATATGGAATTTCATGCCACATAAAATTGATAAACACTAAGGCTGAGGTAGTAAAATAAAAATGATGGCCAGGATATGTTATAGTTCTAAATATCAGTTAGAAGAACCAAAATGCAATATTTGTTTTCGAAATATTACATAAATAGAATTTAACTAAGGAAGTAACTAGATACGAAGGTAGAGATAATGATTTAAAAATACGATTAATTATAAATAAAGAGCAAAAAAAAATATAGCAATATAATAAGCTTGGCAAACCATAGTATATGCTGACTTGTCAAAATGAAAGAAGTTGAAAAATTCAATTAGTTTTTCTAAGGTGATTTTCGCTGAAGACTTTCCAAACTCAATCTTTCCTTTCATCCTCGCACGCGACCACTTTTCATCTTCATCCCTTTACCCTTTAATAATCCATCGATAACAAACTATTTTAACCAAATACGTCATAGTCCTGGCTTACGTACGATTATGACGCACGCAATATTTGTTAGAGGTTAAATAGTAACTTAGATTTGAAAAATATTTTTCCTTACAAATGATGATTATAAACTCCACATAAACCACTTTATCTTGTCCTTCTCGAGTCTATCTTTTACCGTCCATCGATGGATAATTATTTTATGCTCCTATTTAGAATCACGGCATAAAAGATTACATTAACGCTTAAAGATTATTATGAATGCAATTTCAGCCCCAATAGGTTTTTTAAGCTGCATTTTTCTCAGTCATTTTTTTTTTTTTTTTATTTTAATGCTTAAAAGTAAAAGCAAAAAAAAAAATTTTTATTAATTATATTGATTTTTTTAATACAGATAACATCAGTTTAGAAAATTTCGGGGGAAAATATTTCTTTATGGTAATAAAAAAAAATATTTCTTTATCTTCTCTTCTTTAAAATATTTCTTAGCTGGTGTTTAAAGTATTAATCGTGACTCCTATATTGACGACAATTATTTTTCTAGTTGTAACTTAGAAAAATATTTATATGGGGTCATTTTTTACAACAGTTAAAAATACTAGTATCAAGAAAAATCTAAAAAAAATTTTTCCTAGAATCTTTTAATAAGTAAGAATTCATTTTAAAACAAAAATAAAATTAGCCTCGCAAAAGAAACAAACACTAGAAAAATACTTCCTTATATAATTTTGTCTTAAATTGAAGTTTATCAAATAAAAATTAGCTTCCAAAATATGAGAAAGAAGAAAACTGGCAACACTGTCATATGATTGTTTGTAAAACACAAAGATACACATAATATCTTGAATCTCTTTCTTAAAAAATACACGGATGTTTTCATAGAAAATCCTCATTAAATATGCCCAATATATAAATTTTCTTAATCCAGAAAATACATCTAAAGTCAACAAATCATTTATTATAACAATTTTTAACATATTTCTGGATGAAAAGAGTTTGTTTAAAAATCAACTTTTGAAACACTTTAATCAGTAATAAATACAGATCAGATATGCTCAACTAAATATTAAAATTCATTTATATGTAGGAAATATTTATTAACTTCATTTAGAAAATTATTGAACTATTCTCAAATTAAACTACAGTATTCAATTTTGAATTTGTGTATCAACTAATAAATATTAATTCTGAAGTTTATAATTTTGAAAATGAAATTTCCTATTTTAAATAACATATATAGTGTAAATTGAAATTATGCGTCATTAAAAAAAATTATGTGTGATTAAATTAAAATTATGTGTGAGCCACATTTGACGCATCAATTATATTATGAAACCTAGCACTGAAGGACATGAAACACTACTAATACTGTTAATAAAATTGTTCTAAAACTGTGGGACACTATATATTTCTATGGGAAAAAATTAAGTTACAGTAAATCACTAAAAACAAGAAAACATTTGCTACACACGCGTTTTAATCAACATGAATTACAAAAATCACTAATATTCGTAATTATAATCTTCAAAGTTACAGAAACAGCATTGCCATTGCTTCTCTTTTCGACAGTAATGTATATATGAGATCACTGAAGCTGCATGTGTACATTAAGTGAATAGATGTTAGCTATAAATAAACAAAAATAACTCATTAATCTTTTCCATTTATCATTAAAAAGTAAATTTCAGAAATTGCCGTAGTCGAAGATTTAGGTATGTGTTGGTAAGAAATTTCCAAATTGAAACTAAAAACAATACTAACAATACTAATACAAAACTTTTCTGATTTGGCAGGAATGAAGTCAATATGCAAGATTAAATATTTATAAAGAATTTAAAGTAATCTTTCTGTTATTATATAATGTAAAAAATTCTTAATAGTATTACTCAACTCAAATTTTATTTCCTTTTTGACAATCAGAAGACAAATGCATGTAGATTGATTATCGTTATTTTTTCCGTGTAAATATTTGTTAATTATAAACAATAAAACTAATTTTATAAAACCTGATACTTAAAATACTTTAGCTTTGAATAAAACACAGCCACTACTCATACACTGATAATATAAAAAAAAATGTCAGAGCTACAAATGAAATTTAGCTCAATTGAAAAAAAAAAATTTGAGGCACAACAGTATTTTCTTCTGTTAAACAAAGATAAAAGTTTAAGAATCACTGTTAATATGAAAGAGTTAACAATAAACAAATAAAAGAAATTAGTTTAATTAAGAAGAACTTAAAAATTAATTCCATACCTAGAACTTTCGTTCTAAATTTATATACATTTTTGCAGTATTCGATGAAACCAAAGCATAGCATATATTTTCGCAGCATCAAATTGTAATATTATCCAGAATATATTATATATGTTATGATTTTGAAAAGAAATAAATATGTCCTTCAGCATTTATCGGAAAAAAAATTAATAATATTAGCAGAAGATTAACACAAAAATCAACATCAACGTTATTAATGATTTTTATTTATCCTTCCATGTAATTTAACTGTATATACATATATATAAAGAGAGAATATCCTTGACATGTTGTTGGTGTTTGACTTATTTTGCCCCAATCCAATATTTACTGGGATATTGAACACGGAAAAGATATCTTCTAGATCATAATAGTCTTAAAGTGTATTGACAAAATGCAAGGATCCCGCGTAACCATGGAAATGGGGATTTGTATTGCCAACCCCATGGCGTAAACATGGAGTTGGCAATACAAATCCAAAAAGCTGCTTTCTCTAAGCTGAAAATCCTCTGTCTACTCCATCTGGTGAAGATTTCCATATGTTTTATTAATTTCTTCAGAAAAACGTATTTAGTTATATTATTATAGATCGTTTTCAAATTGATATTTGTATACAATCCATTCATCTGAAAACACTGTCGGTAAAACAACAATTCAGTTACAGTATTTTGTTAATTAGGTGCAATCTGCGCATGTAAAACATTATTGCAAATCACATATATATATCCCCAAAAGCTAATTTTTACACAGCTAAAAAAACGAAACGAAATATATAAGGAATTAATTCAATGCAATAATCGGAACACAATGCTAAAAATTGTTTAAAAAAAATTGCCTTAATAATATATATCTATCTATATATAATTTTTAAAAAGTTTTAAAAATAAATAAATATATATATATATATATATCGCCAAGAAAGTCTACTTTCATTGTGGTATCAACAACTTCCTTTCTTTAATATAAAAAATGGCACTTACAAACTTTAACTATTGATTTTTTTAAAACACATCAATTTTTGTTTATTAAAACATTTCTTAGATAACTGGAGTGTAAAACAAAATACTCCTATAGTTGAGTGCCCCACTTAAGTATAGAACTTATCTAATAGATGGGCATGTTTGAAAGAAATCCTAATCAATATAGCTTTATTGGGCATATTTAACTCCTTTTCATTCAAAATAATATATAAACTATCAATAATTCTTTACATTTACATAAAGTAATAAGATGCAATTATAAGTTTAAAAATAAATTGAATGTAATAGAGCCAGTTTTATGGTTAAATATGAATCCGATTAGTAATACACCTGCGAAATATATTATAAAGACAATTGTTTTATACAGAAAAAGCTTTTTTTTTTTTTTTTTTTTTAAATTTGATTTACTGAATAATTTGAAAAAGATAAATTTTTAAACAATTAAAAAATTTTATTTAATATTCTTTAAAATGACTTCTAAAACCAATTAAATGAAATATTCCAAATAGAAAAGTAACGTGATTAAGCATTGATGGTATTTCCATGAATAATATGGGAAAAGTTGGGGAAACGTTAAATGTATAAAAATTACAATTCCTGATAAAATTTTGAAGCATCACAATACAATACCCATATAAATAACACTGTAATTGCTTTAATAAATAAGGTTATAAAGAATGTTTCCTACGGTTCTTAAACTAATGCAGTTAAATTAAGGTTTGAAAAACAATCGATGATTACGAAATCCACGACTTTTGCAGCTGGAAGAAAAATTTTATGAATACATAAATTTTCATGGTTGAGTAATTAGGGTCAAATCATTCATAAATAAGGTAAAAGGAAAGGACAAATTGTAATTGGTAAGATCAATGTAAATCAATTTATTTTAGAATTTCACTGTAAAACTGTAGATGAAAGTAAATTTTATATTTCTGAATTAATTCAATGCAATACTTGAAATAAAATGCTAAAAATTTTTTTTTTTTTCAATTGACTCAATAATAGCATATGTTGATGGCTTTCAGAAAATTCAATTTTGAGTATAGAAAATATATTGTAGAAAGAAATTTACATTTTAGCTAACAACATTATAAAAAAATAAAACTTATAATTAATCATACATCGATTAACTTCAAAACTCTCCAGAAACAAACAACAATCCTTAGTTCTCATTTAATAAAAACGTTATGCACTTTAAAAAAAAAAAATTTGAGAATTCATCCTCAGTTCAAGGAAAATCTACAGAATAATTAGCAATCATACATCTAATTTTCGTTAAAAAATAAATCTTTCAAAAAAAAAAAAAAAAAAAAAAAAAAAAAAGAAACATTTTGATAAAATGTTTAAAAAATTCTTAAATCGACGATTATCCGTACAAAAACATTATTTATAATGAATAATAGAGTCTGTATATTAATAATTAACTTTTAATGAAAATTCACGATTTGAATAATATGATTTCATTGAGATTTTAAATTTATTCCGGTTTAACCCTGCATTAGTCGCAATATCCAATAAATACACTTGCCAAAAACAGTTTTCTTCAGTCAATAGCATTCAAGGTCAAGTGAGACTTCGCCTATTCTTCTACCTCAATGGTCTTCAAACTTCGTCGATTTATGGAACCCTAATGAGTATAAATTATTTCGCGGAACCCGGGATCATAAGCGATCAAATATTTACAATCTAGGTACTACATATAAAGAAAAATGTTTTAATATTCTTTTATTATATTATAATAAAAATTAAGCATTACAAAATAATGTTAATATGTAGGAATAAAATTTTCAATTGTAATGAGCTTGCTTTGATTTGCACAAAGCTTTAAAATCGGAACAAACGTCATTATTTGTAAGAGTATTTTATGTTCAGCATCCAATTTATTTCTGTATTTTATTTATTTATTTTTTTCCGCACATATGTTGAAAACAACTTTTCGCACAAATATGTCGTAACGAAAGGCATTAAGACTTTTATAGCTTGTGCAGAAATTTGAGGATATTTTGTGTAAATTTTTAACCAAAAATCAAGAAGATCTTCTCGTTCGTATCTTCATTTTAACATAGAATCTGTAGATAGTTCAACCAGTTGTTTCTGTTCTGCCGGCAATAAATTCCGATTTTTATTAAAATTTTGAAATTTATTTTTAATCCAATCATGGGACTCTTCTAATTGCGGAAAATAATCTCTGATAGTTGTTTTTAATTGTAAAATATATTCCTGAATTATGTCTTTAACATCCTCATTCAAATTTATTCCATTTTCGATTAGAAACTCACTTAGCTTTTAAAAATGTTGCATATTATTATTTTTCACATAACATTCCCCCAAATCTAATTTTATTAAAGCATTGATTTTATCGTTCAGTTTAACTTTAAGGTCTTGAAGAGATTTATTATATTTATTTAAAGTTGTAAATGGGCTCTACTCCATAGGCACTCCATAACTGGTACGCCCATTGCCACTTCCTTGGATGACTCAGTTCTGCGTGTATACGTTTTGAGGTACACATTTAATATCGTAATATTAGGTGCAAAAACATGTTTTAAAAATCACTCATTTTCTGGTAATTGTTGGCTCTTCTAACTCCTCTTAATATTATTTATTCATTTAAACACATTAAAAACAAAAATAACAAAAAGAAAACGGTTTTGTATTGTACCACATATTAATTCAATATTGCATTAAAATATTTTAATTCCAACTTCATAATTACAATTGTTCTTATAAAACAAGCGCGGGCTACATCTCTTAAAATTATTAATTTATACCGTTTAAACGAGAATAAAATGTTAAAGAATTATTCACAAACAATGATGAATTTTTGTATCAGTGATGCTCATTGCAGCCAATCTTGACAGAAAATAATAGAGTTAATGCATGAAAAGTTAGATGTAATTTAATGATTCAAAAATTGTAAGTCAGCGAATATGAGAGTTGTATAACAAAATCTGGCGTCACTTTTCATTATTAATTTTATTTTTCTCATAATTTTTAATTCGTAAATCATTTCCAGAATCTGGCAACTCCTTCGTGATATTTGGCAAATTTAATATTTTTGAAAATGAACAGAGTAGACACAATAACTTATGCTTCACAGGCTCCAATATGCTAATTGTAATGAAAAAAAAACTGCTTAGATTCACATTAATATTATTTTGCTCATGAAGAAAGACTAAAAATTTGTTGTGTTTAACTAGTCAAACCACCAAAATAAGAATTCTCCCTAAAAATTGTAAAAATCTCTAACTTTACTTCACGGAATCATAATTCAGTTTAGTGTGATTATGTATATCAAAGATATACATAATCACTTTTAATTAAATTACATAAATAACAAAAAAAAAAACCAATCCTAAGATATTTAAACAATCTATAAACAGGAATAAAACTGTGACAATGGAAGCATCTGCGAGTGCCAAAAATTTATGGCGAAAACAAAAATACTTAAATATATTTCTCGCCTAATAATAGAATAATTTCACTTGCAAAATAACATCAAATCTCTTGCTCAAAAACACTAACATAAATTTTAATAAGTACATTTTCGAAATAATTTATTTGCTGTTTATAATGCAATACGACATTTCTTGATATCTAAATGTGGAGATAGGAGAAATAAAGAGCTCCATTATCAACGATGACAACAAAGAGATTTATACAATGTGTATATTAACATCTGGTTTATATTAGGTTTGAAAACAAAACAATGTGTAGTGTTTCATTTTTACTTTATCTGAACTACTATAAATTAAGCACGAGTGCATTGTTTTATACTATATATTTTATCGAGGAATATTCCAAGTAAATTGTTCACCAAATGTTCATTGACAATTTGCCTTTTAAAAATTCATAGTTAGGACTGATAAAAAAATGTAGAAATATAGTAACTTGTCGTTATATCGCGTATTCAGTTTTTTTCGCGCACTATTTTTCAGTACGAAAGTTGCACAACTTAAATAAAGTTGTTAGTAATATAGCGCTTTTTTTTTTTTTAACCATATAATATATGAGTATTGTTTTCGGAAGAGAATTCTCGTGTTCTTGACCACTTTCAATTTTGGACATTTTCCCAGAAATCCGTAATTTTTTTTTTTTTAATTTCTTTCAAGAGCTTTTTTTATATATAATATTTATTTATATTTTTGAACTATGAATCAGTTTCACACAGAAGGGAAATTGAAATTTTTAAACAGATCATTAATCAGATATTAAAATTGAAAATAGCTGTTGTTGTAATAATATATACGGTTTTAAATTATGCAAAGCATCTAGTTAAAATAAAACTAAAACAAAATAATTGAATAATTATTAAATAATTGTACGGGCAACCTGTATATCTGCCCAACTGAATTCAAAAATAATTATTTTTGCGTGTTATGTTTAACACTGGTTTTTCTTTTATTTGAATATATGTTCCAAAGTATACTTGCCTTGTTATGAGAATTTATGTTCGTCGCTTGTGTGCATTGTTCTAAACCATCCATTTTGTATTTTATGTAAAGAACCTGGTGTACAGCGTGTTAGTTTTCGAATTGATTCTAGTCGATTTGAAACATGACAAGGGTATTAGAAATTTCCATACAACACTGGATGGGTAATACAAATTTGTAGGTCTGAAAAAAAAAGTCCTCGTTTGGTTAGAGAGAAGAAAGAAAGATTCCATAACTAGTAAACTTGGAAGTATTTGTTCCAAATTCAAAGGAACAATGTGGATATAGTGCATCCTAGGTAAGACATATTTGTATTCCTACATATTTGTTTTTCCAATGGCGAATTCCATTTGTCTTTCCAAATCAACCCGACATTTTGCAAACAATGTAGATTAATAAAATTCGAAACTAGCGCAAAAAAATAGTTCTTTATACGAAAAATGAAACGTATACAAAACAGATGTTTTGAACTTCAAAACATCTGTTGTGCATAGTTATATGTCAGATGTCTATTTTTGTTTTCAATAGCAATTTGAGTTTCAAAAAAAATAAATCTTTACGTAAATGACAATGCCTGGGAAGATAAATTAGGAGTGCTCATGTTATTTAAATGCTCATTCGAATAGTGTGAATCGATTAGAAACATATTCAAATAGTGATAATTATTTTTAATATAGATTTATTATATCATACAGTATATAAATTATTCCGGTTATAATTACCCAAGATGTATTTTCAGAACTTCAAAGTGTCTCCTTTTTTGAAACAGAATTGTTTGTTTATATTATTTTTCTTTTTCTCCTATAAAAATAAAAAGTTAAACTGTAGGTCCAAGTATGATTAGCTCAAAGTGTGCAAAAAATGACAGTACAGCGACAAACCAAACCTATAAAAATAAAAAGTAAGCTTTAATATATTTCGCTTCATTATTCTGAGTATATTACCATACCATTCTTACAACTTGAACCTTTCTTTCAAAAATTTTCATTATTATTGGAACTATTTGGTTACCACCAAGCCATCATTACCTTCACGCTTACAAATATACGCAGTAGACAGATGTATACAATGAGAGAGTGTTCGATCTGCAAATTTTTTATATATAAACGGTTATAGATCGTTTCTATTAATGTCGCACTAGAGCTTTCTAATAAGCGACGTCTATACAGTGTCTATCAACTGAACAAGTATAATATATTTAAATTGTTAGAAAATTTAATTTCTTCCATCAGTACTTGATGCGGAAGCAATACTAGATAAAATATATGTATACGGCGCATTAAAAACTTTTTTTTTTTTTTTATCAGGGCATTAAGCAAATTTGCTTTTAAAGATTGATATTACTTTTTTTTTTTCCCCTGCTAGTTGTTTCATCTAAGCTTATGTTATCTTCAGATTATTTACTTGTTTGACATATTGCAGTTGTGTAATTTTATCACGGCATTAGAAGTTTTAATCTTTTTTTTTTTCTTCTAATCTTTTTAACTGGTAAGAAGTTATATGACCCTACTCATAGGGAGATACGGAATGGTGTAAAGTAAAATATATAAAAAACAAAGCATGATACTACAAATAATGTTAAAAAATGTCTAAATTTAAGGATTCGTCTTTGTCATAAGTTTTGGATATGTGATGAAAAGAAAGAATTGTCATTTCTTGAAGAGCTAAACTCTACTTAAGCAATAAAACTTTTTTTAAAGCTTAATATTCTGAATACTTCCTTTTATTTTAAAAAAAAGTGTCTATTATTTATACAATGCCAATAGAAAATAAAATATATAAAACATTAAAATTATTATGATTTAGTTTAATAATGAGAGAGTGTTGGGAGCTAATGTATTGTCACTGATGATGCCTGCCCCCCTCCTCCTTAAGCGGCCTGACGGCCAATTTGCTAGCACTCTGGCCTTTGGTCCCACAGGTTTCAAATACGAATCCTGGCGGTGGCATGGATGTTTGTTAGTGGTTCGGAATACACGTTAAATTGTAGGTTCTGGTCTAATTAGCCTAAAATGAACACAAAATTACCGCAGAGCAACAAACCAAACCGTCTGACTCATAATATTTTGCAGTTGTACTTCATAGTATACATTTTCAAAAGTTTTATAGCTGATAGAAACTGAATGAAAAATATTTCAGTGTTTTTTCCTCTCCCACTTCTTTTAATTTTCGTATCTATGAATATTAGGTTTAACTAATCTGCAATACCTTTAACCTTCTTATAAGTGTTCTATTAGTTCATCAAAATAAGATATTTCGCGTACTTGGTAGTTAAATACTAGCATACTAGCCCGAATGGGGCTTTATCTCCAATAAAATTTCGTGTGCTAGTGTCTTTTACTATCAACTAAGATAACAAGGAAACTTTCCTACAGCACTGAATCAGAAAGAATAAAATTCATAATATATAATTAATGAAAATTTTGAATTTTTATATAAAGTTTTATAATGTTTTTTATAATTTTCAGTGTTTGTATTAGGATATAATTTTCAACATTGCTTCTTTTATTAAAAAGAATGACAGTGTGTTCCTGAAAGAATTTATTAGATAAAATAACTGCTGAGAAACCGATCCTCATCCTTAAAAGATTTAAATTTTGAAGCCATTGAATTATAGTTCTATGCGATAGACAATAGAAAAAAAAAAGAATATATAAATTATAAAAACTAACAATTTTTTAACAAAACTGTAACGAAAAAGATTAAATCAAATAATTATGATCGTGTGGTGAATTTAATGGGTGTTTTTTCCACTTGTTTCAGGCACTTTAAATATTAAATATTTATGAACACTTGAAAGATTTTTAAAAACTCAAAATTCACTTTAGTTTTTTTAATTTCAATATTCATTTTTGTAGATATGAATGACCTAATTGAGTAGAGATGTGAAATGTCTGATTGCCGGGTAGGTATATGTTCAACATCTCGAAATTTTTCTGAATTCGTATTTTGCAATCATTTACATTTTGGAGAACAAAACACATGAAAAAAAGATATTCACTGATATACGATTAAATCGGACAATACCAGATTATATATGTTACTCAATATATATGATTTGTTAAATCTTGAAGTTTTCTATTATATTGAATAGCATATTTAAATCAACAAATGCTAATAATTCAAATAGTTCGTTTTTTAATCTTCCCTGGAATTTTTTTTTTTTTTTAGTTGGGAAAAAGAAGGATTTCCAATAAAAGGTTTGAAATGATAGTTATTCAATAACTTACATTTTCTCAAAAACATTTAACAGAAAAATAAATATGAATGAATGAAATGAAAATATGAATGAAATTAATTAATGAAATGAAAGATGAAACAATTTCTAAAAAAGAATATAATGATATTAGTTATTCGCATAACGAATCTTGAAAACTAATGAATTCTAATTACATGAAAAAGAAACTAACATGCTTATAAATGCAACTATTGCTTATTATGCTATGCTTGCCAATTAATCACATATGAACATTAAGACCAATTTATATACCTAAATCAATAGATCATAAAAGTAATGAAGCACAAAGCAAAGTCTGGACATTCTCTTTTTTTCTATGAAACATGCATGAATCCATTTTTGCTTTAATCACCATATTTTCAATCACGTGCTCTTTGCACGCTAGTACTTTTAAGCAATGAGTAACAGTAAATGATTCATTCTCTAGGACGAAAATTTCTAAATTAATACAAGTTTTGTTAAAAAAAAATCTTTCGATAGGACTACTGCCAAGTTTTAGTCACGAGACTATAGCTTTTTTTTTTTATTATTATTATTATCAAGCAGACGGTACTGTTCAATAAGGAAGATCGATAACAAACTTCACGCCATGGAAAGACAAACCTAGTCAGTATGTTCAGAACAAACATTTATTGCATTATTTTATTAATCTATATGTAAATAAATCTGTAAAAAAAAGACATTTCAAAAACAAGTTGAGCTCTTAAGAATATCAAAATTATTTAAATAAAATTAATTAAATTTCAAAAGCAAAGAATAAATTTTTAAAAACATTTTGTATGGCCTGTGTATGAAATTCAGGCAAAATTTATAAATTATTTTCTTAATATTCAACGGAATTTTTTTTTATTAGTATAATGTTGGAGTTTTAGCAAAAAAGCAAACTAGAAATACTTCTTACACATTTCAGATAAACCTAGATTCTTCAGCATCAGCGTTTGTTTAATTTTATTCATAAAAAGATCCCCGCCTCCCACACAAATATTTTTTATTAAAATTAATTTATCAATCGAAGTGAATTCACAGAGAAATTAATTAATCCCCAATTTCCTATTGTTTCAAACGTATATGAGCGAAACAAGGATTAAAATAGTATA
Source organism: Caerostris extrusa (assembly GCA_021605095.1). Taxonomy (NCBI): domain Eukaryota; kingdom Metazoa; phylum Arthropoda; class Arachnida; order Araneae; family Araneidae; genus Caerostris; species Caerostris extrusa. Next base: position 134,998 of record BPLR01018719.1, read on the forward strand.
CATAGGATTGAAATAGTAACTGTTGTTAAGATGATTCATTTTATTCAATCGCTTTTGTATTGATAGATTTACATTCGCTAGACATGTCCTATAATTGAACCTTCATTATAATACAATCATATTATTGTATAATACGAATATCCGATAAAACACGAAATTTTCGGTTAATCAAGTCCGGTTTATTGAACAAGAAACAAAACAACTTAGAATTACTCGTTTGCGATAATATCTAGATAAAATGGAGCTTCATCGAAGTTTACATTTCAAATGAATAGTAGTAAGGTTAAATATCTTTAAAATACGACATGAAAGACATTCCCAAACATGTTATATATATTACATTATAAATATTTATACTTTGAATTTCATATTTTTGTAGAATAAACTTTGTTCTTAAATATTTTTGATGTTCTTATAGTTAAACAGTCTATGCTTAAACTGCATATAATAGTTAATCTTAATTAAAAGGATTCAAAATAAAAAAAAAATAAAAATTCAGTAACCAGTATTACTATTTAAAACTTAAAAAAATTTATATTTAATAAAATACCTTATACAAAATTTTAACAAAATGTTTTAGCAAATTAATGTAATTTTCTAGAGGTAGTATTCCGTGCAAAATTTTTGTATGCCAAATATTGTTAACAAAAAACATCTTTTCCTCAATACTCCATCCTTACCTCAACAATTGAGATAGCATATCTATATCCTAAATAGCTACAAAAATCAGAAACATGAAATCTGAAAAACATATCACAATAAAGAATTTATATAAAAATAAAGTGCATAAAAATAAAATTGAAAACTATATTCATTTAATATATAATATATTAGTGATTGATGAACATTTCATATGTAATAGAATATTGTAATGATTCAAATATAAAAAATAATCACACATTTATTTCAATGGATATTTTGTCATTGGCAATTCAAAAGTTTCATACACTCTATAAAATTAAAATCAATCATGTTTAATATTAATATATGATTTAATAGCAATACAAAATATTTTTTTTTCTTTACTCTAATAAAAAATTATTAATGATAAATTTATTAAACAATCTATATAATATACACCACATTTTAAACATGAGTATTATTGTTATAAATAATTGTTAAATTATACTTATATAGAATAATAAAAGAGGAAGTTTAGGCTTTAAAATAAAAATTTAGCCAATATTTACAAAGAAAATTCATTTTATTTTGAGTTCAAAAAAAAATTTGATTACTATAGAGCATTTATTACTGTAATCTATGTATTATAAATAATGCATATTTATAAACAATAAATTATAATATAATCAATTTTTATACATCACTTAAAGCTCCATTAAATATAAAGGGAGCTTTGTTCAAAAAAGTTTCATGTTATATCAATAAGTTGCACTAAGATATGTTTTGTACATTTAAAATAATGATAACATATTTAGCTTTGTAGAAAAATCAGTTATCAAAGTGTTGGAATTATTACATATTCTATGCAGATATTTTAATAAAAAACCCCTGCTCTTTATGTGCATTGGGAAAACATGTCTCAAAGAATATTAGCAGATACTTAAGTGTGAACTTACAACTTACATGCTACATGCTAATAACTTTTAATTTATTATGTAACATAAATGTAATCCATGTGGTATATGTATCATGTAATCCATTATGGTAAAATATAAATACATTTCAATGTTTAAGTCTCAACTGCATTCGAAATAATATAAATAAATTTGCTTAATTTAAAAATATAGAAATTCAATAAATACAAAGAATTTTATCAAAAATTAATAATTTAATACTAAATAATTTCAAAGCATTAAAAAACATATAAATACATATATTTTAATATTTATTTTTGCAAAATTAAAAATGCAGAGTAAAAAATTGTTTTTGAAATATACAAAACTGTTTCAAGTTTAACTAAAAAATTATAAACTGAAAATTTAATTTTATTTATTCAATTATTTCTCCATTTTCAAGGTTTATTAAAATTAAAATTACCTAATTAGCAAAAAAAAAAATGGAAAGTAAAACATTATGCCAATCTTATATTTTTAAGATATCAGAAATAACATTTGGAAACATTAGTTATTCTAAATGCAGAAAATTGTATATCATAAAATAACAGACCCATAACATAAAAATATTTATATTATGTATATAATTTATAGTATACAAAGATATTTTTGCTTGAAAGAACATAAAATACTTGCTTTTGCTTACAATTACGTAAGTCTTACCTTTAAAAGCTAATAATAAAGTGGGAAAAAAACCAAAAAAACGATACAAAGATATTATTTTACAAATTAAAAAATAAAATATAATCGATATAATTAAATTTTCACAACAAAAAAATTGTTTAGAAATGATTATATACATTTTGGTACAATCTTATTTTGGTCACAATATTTGTCGTTCTTCGAAAAACATCAAAGCGTTGTTCGTACAGATATTTTATCACTAAAAAACCAATTAAAGCTTTTTAGTTCATATATCTTTATTTATAGTGAATATACATAACAATGTAAATAAATTTTCCCATTTCAAAACAAATTTTTAATTAATCAAAATATTTTTTTATTATTCTAAAATAAATTTTTATTTAAAAAAAAAAATAAAAAGTTTACAAAAAGTTGGGATATTTAATGATAGATTTGACAAAACAGTAAAAATAATTATATAATATAATTGATTTCTGAAAATATTAATGTTAGTTTTATTTATTTAACGGATAATATTATGAATAGAGGAATAAGGGTTACACAATTTTTAAGCAAAACAAATTTTGGAATGTGAAAAAATGCATAAATTTCAATGCAAATATTTTAGTGCTATTTATGATTTCTGTTAATGTTGATACTAGCCAGAAAAAAATATTCTTAATAGAAAAAGAAAAAATTCCTCAATACAGAACACATTAATTTCTTTTTAGCAAAATTTGTATCATCAGTTGTATTACATCATGAATATTAATCAAACTGTAAGGTAACTACACTTATACTCTAATATTGTTTAAAGCAAAATTTATTATAAATTTAATTATATTAAAATGAGTTGAAAACCATAAAAATCCTTGTTTAAATACTGAATATTACAGTAAAATACTTAACCATTCAAAGTAATTCCAATAGCATTAAAGAAATTCAGATCTAAATGAATAATTCAAATTTCTCCAACAAATATATATTTTTTCATAGAATTTAAAATTTCAATATATATATATATATATAATGTTATAAAATATTTCATTTAAAAGAAAAAAAAGTTTAACTTGAATGCTGTATCATATAAAATCTGATATTTTAGTTGCATTATATGGTATACTTTTTACATTAGAATTTTCTGTAATTCCAAAAAATAATTAAAATAATTTTAACAAAAAATAAAAATAAATAAATTTTAACTGTAATTTAAACTATTATTTAATTAAATTGCCCTTTAATTTAAAAAATTAATTTTCTTACTTATATTTTACAGCACGAATATGGGGGAAAATGAAATTTTAATAGAAAAGTTAAAACAATTATACAAGTCACCAAATCCAAATATTTAATAGCATATGATATTCAACTCTTGACATTCAAGCTAAAACATATCACTTTTAAAAATATATATTTTATTTTAAAGTTGTTCTTAACAATAATTTTAATCCACAATACTAATTGAGAACTTTTTTTTTTAATGTTTGAATTATCCAACATTGAGCATTTATTTGTATGAATTAATTTCTTTTCACAAAAGTAAAATTTATATTTAAAAATATAGCATTTGGTGTGAAAGCTTTGAAAAGTTAATTGTAAATAATAAAAAAACCATTCAGAGTCTTACCAATTTGTTTATAACTTAAAGTATTATTCTTAAAAAATTTATAAGGAATAATAATATTATATGGAAACATAAATTTCCTACAAAATTTAATCCATATGTATTATTTACCAATTAATTTTAAAGAGGAAAAATAAAAATATCTAAAAAATATAAATCAACAAAATTTGCAAAACAATAAATCATTTCAGTTGAAATAAATTAATTGGTTCTGAAGTTTTCGATACATTATGTGCCTAATTCTATGTAATTTCATTATGGTGCTTTTTAAATTACTAAAAAAATGTAGAAATATAAAATAGGAATTAAATTTATTTAATATTAACTGAATTTTTCATTCTCTTTTTTTTTATGATCTGAAACAGTTCTTAGTCACAATAAAATTTATTTTTCAGAAACAACTTTTAAATCATCTAAGAGGAACGTTATTGACAGCAGCACTAAAAAGCGCAAAATATCTTGAATTAGCGCGTTTTGAGTTTCTGTTTCAAATTCATCAAAAGTTATTTAAAAACTTTTTATTCTGTAATTGCTAATAACCCGCAAAGATTAATTAATTGCATATTTCTTTTATATGATTGGAATTTTATAAAATGTTATTTTAAAGGAAAACTATCATAAGTGAGTGTATATTTTAAAAATTAAATGTTCACTTCACACATTGTGATTACGCTGACAAAATATGTTATATATAAACGCAATACATACACTTGTGCTCTCTAATAAATAAAATCAATAACAACCAATACCACTGTAAATTAAAATAAATTATTCAGTTTTAAAAAATATTTGTCAATAATCATGCAGATCCATGAGGAGATTGACAGAATAAGAAAAATGAAAATAATATAAACGTTACTTACGAAATTTTATTGCCATAACTTTATAATTAAATTTTTAAAATCTAGTAGCTGATTTAAAAAAAAAATTATCGCATCATGATTAAAATTAAGAAACTTTTCTTCATCACGCACCGTTATTTATCTAGGACACACCAACTTCAGCACCGTTCGGTACTGATCTTCATGCGGCTGTAGCCTTGCAGAAGCAGCAGCTGATTAAGTTATTACCCTTTGAGCTTTAGTGAACTCGTCCAGTCCACAGGTAAAAATGGCTGAAAAGAATTACGTTAATAAACTATTTTCGGAATTTTAAAGATTTAAAAGAAATTTCTATTTAAAAATAAGAGTAAGAGTTTACAACTTAAAAACGCATTATTGAGTTAGAAATAGTAAATGTTTTTGAAATGGCTTGAAAATTAAAAAGGATTTAGTAGGGTAAAATGGGTATAGTGAAATAAACAAATATGATACGTATATTGCTTACAAATTTAAATAGAATAAAATTTTAATTTTTTTCAAACTATTGGGTAATTATTTCAAAAGTATTTTATGTATTTTTTAATTATTTTTCTGAAAAATAAAATAAATGTGAACGGAAATAAACGAAACAGTTCTCAATAGAAATTCAGCTTTACCACTTAATCTCAAAATTCTAATATATCTCTCTTATCTTCGTCCAGTATTAGCTTATGCAAGCCCAGTTTGGGGTTCTGTTGCACGTACAAATTTTTAAATTATTCAAAGGCTTGAGAACAAACTCTCAGAATGTTAACGAATTCACCCTGGTACTTTCGTAATGACGATATTAGATGAGCTCTCTCGATTCCAAGTTTAAGACAATTTGTTCACAAAATTTCTACTAAATTCTATAATGATATGCGAAACATCAATAACCCTGCAATAAATATGCTACAAAAATTACGATTATGATATTTCTTCCCGCAAACATCAAAAGACCTCGCACTGTTCTAAATATTTTTAATTAATTCCTTACAACTGCCTAGATGAAAAAAAGTTCGCTTTTCTCCTAAGCTATTTTTTTTCTCCATTTGACCTTTTGCTCCTTCTATTTTATTACATGCAACTGATTTCAATCCAACATTTACATTTTTGAAATTTCTTGTGTTATTATTTTCTTCTCATTTTATAATTTTATTAAATAAATAATTCTTTTTAAAAAAAAGGG
>BPLR01018720.1:0-58489 GCA_021605095.1 Caerostris extrusa
TTACGTATTGCTGAATAAACACAAATTGCTTCCTATCTTCTGTGGAATTTTTCAGACACTGATTCGGCCTCTTATGCAGAAGTTTTTCCCTTTCCCATCTAATACTTTTTACTTAACATTCAAAAGCCAGCAATGCGTGCTACTACGCCCGTGGGTCGCAGGTCATTAAAAATCGGAATTTGTAGATAAATGCGAAAACTTCATTTCTCGTGCAGCTGAGTAGGAAGGCGTCCTGAGGTGTCCCTCACAAATGATAATGACTCGCAGAGATTTACGGTCCTGTGTACGGTTGACGCCCCACATCCTCACTTTCACGCCCCTCAACGAGGATATTATTCCATAATCTGAAGGCCTTTAAGGACAAAGCCATTGAGCGAGCTAAAGTCATCTACCGATTTCCCATTGCGTGAGCCTTTCACCCGAGTCACTACATGGCGATTCGTTGCTCTTACCCTTGGCCAACCCATGCAATAACTGCATGTGAAAAAGAATTTAGATCGAGCTTTTTCCTGCGACCCTCTTTCTACAGCAACGCGCTCACAATTCGGCTATATTCGAATAACAAACTTCCGAGTATTAACTTCCCAGTCGATTATTTTCATAAAAAACCTCCTCCATGTGGTACGGCATCAATGAAATTGTTTTTAGGAAATCGCTTTGTCGGGCTTTCCAGAAAAACTGATGGCTTCAGGTTTTTTGGTGCTGAATGATGAACAATTAATGCTTTGGGATTTATAACAAAGTTTGCTTATAAAAAGTTTTATTATATTTAGAAATGACAATGTATAGTTGTTCTCATGCTTAATCCAAGAATACCAAAAAACTATCATTTTTATTAATGTTTATGAAAACCAGAGGAATGCCAGAGGAATGAACTAACATGCTAAGACAAACAGAAAGCTCTCGGAGAAGATTACATTAAATCTATTAGACGGATTTGGTTTGGTTTGATTTGGTTTGTTCCCTCTACGGTCATTTTATGCACTTTAGGCTAATTGACCGGGACCCAGCCAATTGAAATCAGGCCGCAGCAAAGGAGTGAAAATGCATATCGTTTTTGCAACTGGGTATTGTCTTATTTAAAACATAAACCTGGTTTCAAGCAAATGAAGAAAAATAAGTTGTAGAACTTCATAAACATACCTATATGATTAAAAGGTGTCATGGATAACTACATCATTGCTGAGTTGCTATCAAAAACCAAACAGAAATCCTAAGTCTGTATTTTTTTTGTCTATGTTGTTTGCATTTGTAAAAGTTAGGATCTCGAGGTTCCCAGATATTTTTAAAAGACTTCTGCTCTTGTCATCGGACTCATTTCAAAAACGTATATCATTATTATTATTATTATAAACTCGGAATAACTGCACTTTTGAATGTGCGCACAACTGAGGTTTGGTTTGTCGCTCTATGGTCATTTTGTGCAATATTTTAGTCTAATTAGACCGGGACTTACAGTTTATCGTGGACCTCGAACAACTATCAAACAGCCCCAAGCCACCGCCAAAGATTGGAACCTGAAGCCTGCATGCCAATAAAACGCCATAGCGCTAGCCAGTTGGCCTATAGAGCGGAAGGCCTTTCTATTACCCTCAAAGAGTAAGTGAGGGATGTATACAAACTTCACAAAATACCTACTTAACATTGTGGCGGTAAAATGGGGGATGAAGTATGACAGAACCCCAATGGTGCTTCTGAGTAGCTGTGAATCTGTTATATATTTGCCAATCAAATCATAGAAGAAATTGCAGGGCATTCGAAAATTCTCAGTGTAACTGACGTACAAAAAATGCATTTGTTAAAACCAATCACCATAATTCGTCTATTGGAATTCCTTAAATTGTTAATAATGATGATGATTCAACTTGAATCAAATGTCACAGTGAGTTCACATTACAGCCCTAGCAATTTTTCAAATAAAAGATTTTCTTTCGAGTTTCCCATTGTTTTAGCAGAACAAGTGGAAAAATGTAGTCAAAAGGAAATTTCCTCTATGGACAATCACACAAGCTTTTGTATACTTCCTGATTCACAATGTTTCGAAAATGTTTAATCATGAACAGAAGTATAGACACACTTGTAATAACATTTGTTGAATATAATTATATGGAAGCAATTTTTTACAAAAAAACTTACACCATTTAAAGATTAAAAATACTGCATTAAAAAGTTATTAAGCATATTTAGGCATTAGCATAACAGAAATTTGCCACTCCATGACTTCGGCGGATTAAAATAAAAGCGCATTGGTGATATTTCGCAAATGAATGACATTGATATTTTCTTGTACCCTCATAGTGGGCATTTTTTTAAATTTGAGAAGCTCCCCATCCTTTTTTAAGATAAAGTGGTGTTGCACCACTTATCTTAAAGGATGGGAAATAAAAAAAATAAGCCTCTATATCTGTCTTTCAAAGAATACCATGCCCATTGTTACAAATAAAAGCTATTTTTCGTAAAAGCAGACAATCTACTGTTGACCATCGCCATTGCTGACATGCTATCAAAAGAAAAAAGCAGCGCAGATCAAAAGTCTCTGTTTTTGGCCTTTGTTGCTTCGCATTGATAAAGCTAGAACCTCATTTCAAAACGTATATCATTATTATTATTATTATAAACTCTCGGAATAACTGCACTTTGAAAGGCGGTTTAAAAGGCTTTAAAAGGCGTCTACTCATGTCGTTGGAACTCATTTCAAAGGGTATATCATCATTATTATAAACTCCCTTTTTAATCACTACACGTTGAATGTGCGCACAGCCGAGAATTGGTTTGGTTTGTCGGTCTATGGTCATTTGTGTACACTTTTTAGGCTAATTAGACCGGTACCTACAGTTTAACGTGGATTCCAGACCACTAACAAATATCCATGCCCCCACCAGGATAGCACAGCTGAGGAGGAGCGAGCTTACCGTCTAATCTCCATATAGCTGGAACCCACACATTGAGCGATTCTTTGACTAGTCTATCCAGTCTCTTTCAGTTCTAGGCATGACCTCTCTTAAATTGTGACATTAATCCGTCACGACAAAACGTTTAACAGTCTAGGCCAGGGATGGGCAAACTTTTCAGTCGCGGGCCAAAAATCGAAAAAAAAAAAAAGTTTGGCGGGCCAAGATAAATTTTTCTAAAATTTTAAAAACAATATACAAGTATTACAATTTAAATATGTTAATGAGATGAATGAAATTGCGATTTCATTTTTAAAAGTTCCTTATATTGAGATTCGAAGTGAGATGTGCTGATTCTAAGGAGCGAGGCGAAATGCTCATCTGTCAGACTACTTCTGAAATAATTATTTATAAGGTTCATAGTTGAAAACACTTATTCACATATATAAGATGAAGCAAACATAGCACTAATTTGCTGGCTGTGAGATATTAAATTTGGGAAACTTACTTTCGATAATGATTTATAAAACTCTTAACTTTGGCATATTTAGAAACAACTGCTTCAGATGATTGTTAGATTGCAATTCAATTAATTTAACGTGCAAATCTGACCTCACTGGCTTCACAATTTACGTTAAAAGGCTTGGTAAAAATATCCAATTCTGTTTGAATGACACTGAAATCTTGAAATCTACGTTAGAACTCAAAATGCAGTTTTTTCAAGCCATCTTCATAATTCTTAAGCTTCTCTTCATTTACTGAGGGTATTGAATTTAACCTCGGGAAATGAGATAAAAATAATAATATTAAAAATAATAATTTTTTTAATTAAAAAAAAAAAATAATATTTAATCAAAAAAGTAGAAAAGGAGATGGTTGTATAATATATAAATATATATTTGTCTTAATTTGCCTCGGACCGGCAAATTAAAATTCTATCTGCAGGCCGGATAGAACCTTCCGGTGGGCCGGATTTGGCCCGCGCGCCGTAGTTTCCCCATCCCCTGGTCTAGGCAAATCGCCGCATGAATCAATGAAAGACATGTTTCTACTGGAAGCTTTCACTTTAGTCCAATTTCACTGATCATAAATATTTCCAAGATACTCGGCTCCGCTACATGGGGCTTCTGGCTATTCATTTGTTGGGTTCTAAACTTTAGTCATTAACATGCTAGGTGGAAAATATTTTTGTATGAAATATCACAGCAAATGGATTATTTTTAGGTGCATTGCCTTAGTGTGTAAAGGGGAATAAAGCTTTTCAGAAATAAGGAAAACGTGTTAAAAAATATTAACAGTAAAATACATTACGAAATGTTTTAAATATAATAGCAAGATGGAACTTTATAAGTTACTTGCTCTTACAAATAATATAGCAAGTATATATTTTCTAAGAATTTGTAACATCATTAAAGGAACGAATACTTCCTATAAAAGGATGCAAAGTATACTTTGTGGACGGCATCAAATATAAATAGTAAACGCTTTGAAAAATAATCTAAAACCAAAATTTTTTATCTTTTAAAAATATATCATTGGAAAAATGTTTACATTGAATACTTTTCTTCAGACTATTTATTTATATTTCATTGGATTTATATCAAAACAACTTTGTTTTATGAATAGTTAAAAAACACCATGTCCATTCATAAGCACCATATATATAATGATTGTTGCATAGTTATCCAATGACTACCAATAAAATTGTTTCTAAAATCATCACAATGAAAATGATTCAGTACTAATTGATAAACAACTTGAAAATAAATTTTTAACGTTTATTATTAACAGTAACTTATTATGAACAGTACATCTGTATAGTGCTCGTTCTATAATCAACTGTGGGTATTTTATTTTTCAATTCCTTCTATTAGCTCACATTCTCCCTGTATATATCTTGTTCAAATTTTCAATCATTAATAAAATACTTTTTATTCATCCACTCAAATTCAAATACATTTTTTTTTTAACTTTTAGTGGAGGACACTTGATGTTAATACAGTTTTTCAAATATTAATTCAGTAATTAAATTTAATTAATTAATTTTAGTTTTTTTTTTTTTTTTTTTTAGATTTAAGTTGCATTTATCTACCAATAGATGGCGCCAGATAAACTTAAAAAAAATGAATGAAAATTATTTATAAAGGACTTTCTGCAATATAGTACAAAAAAAGTAGGAATTGGCTTAAAAAAAAAAAATTTTTATATTACTTTATTTTTAATTTATTTTTGTTTTAGAAGAAAAAATGTTATGGGGATTGGAGGGATAAGAAATAAATATAAAATACTTTCTAATATTTTAAATACCTGTTTAAACTGGAGAAAGGGGGAGATTCAATGCAGGGGTTTTAATGCAATTAAATTTCTCAGATTGCGATTGACTCATCACATTTATTTGAAGAGAGGTGGGATTCAATCTTCTGAATGAAAGATTGGATTTGGCTCGGTTAATGTTCTATATAAATTAAATTTGACCTTTGAAAGGAGTAAAAGTTGTCCAACTACGCTTTAACATATCAATCTAGGGATGGAAGCAATTTTAAATCAAAATGTACAATCTCTTATCCGCTATAAAGTGGGTTTAAAGATAAACAAAATGCAATAAAGCTAAGGCTAAATTTTAAATTTTATTCCTTACTTTACATCAGTTTATTTAACTAAATTTAACTAATCAGTTTATTTAACTTCAATTGCGCTCTTTAATCTAAATTCAGTGTCAAAACTCAAATCAGTTGGATTTCTATCGATGTGCTATGAGAGGATCGTAGGTGTGCTTCTAAAATTTTTAATGATCATTAATTATATCAAAGTGGAAAAAAATTCCTAAGTAATGCCTCCTAAAATTAAAACTCCAATAATTGACTATATGAGTAAATAATTTGTATAATAAATAAACATGCACATAATTCTGAAAAATAATGATAATTGGTTATATGTGAATGCCTATACAAAATTCGACTCTACAAAGATTTTCTATAAATCATCTATCAGATATTTTCTTAATTCATCAAATATTTCGTTTATTTAATCTTCTATTTTTTTTGTTTTGTTTCAGACATTTCATTAAATATTAAATTACTATCAACTGAAAATAAATATTTTTTTCTTAAGAATTTCACTTATTAATTGTTAATTTCATATTGTATTAATTTGTTTTGTTTGTATTAATAAATGAATAAACAAATTGTACTCTTTCTTATTTAATATTTAAGTAAGTCACAGAAATTTAATTATAAATTCAAAAAAAAAGCAATGTTAAGAACCACTGTTCTAGTAATACCTCCAAAATTAAAATTATTTTGACTATACGAGTAAATAGTTATAATAAATAAACATATACATAATACAGAAAAAGTAATAATAATTGATAATATTTGAATGCCTATACACAATTCGACTTTACAAAATTTTCTATAAATTCATCTATCAGATATTTTGTTAGATCATCAGATATATCGTTTATTTAATCTTTTATTGTTTTGTTTTCATATCTCTCTATCAGATATTTCATTAAATATTAAATTATTATCAACTGAAAGATAAATGTGTTTTCTTAAGAATTTCACTTATTAATTGTTTATTTCAAATTGCAATAAATTGTTTTGTTTGTATTAATAAACAAATTATAACAAATTGAACCATTTCTTAATTATAATTTAATTAAGTCATAGAAAATTTAATTATAAATTCAAAAAAAATGGGAGAACCACTGTTCTAGTAGCAGCATGAAATTCGTTGGGTTAGTGATAACTGTTTAGTAAGGAAACAATTTTATAAAGTTAAATAATTTACTGATTTGCTGAAAATGTGTCGTTGATAAATCAAAAACTATTGTAACAATAACTATGCTTTAACATACCAATCTATGGTATGTTAAAAAGCATAAATGGTAAAAAAAAAAATCATGCTAATAGTAAAAATAGTATTAGTTATATAATAGCTTAGTGATAACTATTTAGTAACGAAACAATTTTATAAAGTTAAATAATTTATTGATTTGCTTAAAATATGTCGTTGATAAATCAAAACTATTGTATCACTAACTATGGTTTACTTAACATACCAATCTACGGATGGATTAGTTTTTTACTATTAGTATTTACATACAAATAGTAAAAAAAACTTGTCCTATGGAATTGAGGAATAACGAAAGTTACATGCATGTCTTTTCAGCAAAAAAAGTATTCTATTGCTCGGGATTTATTTGCGAAGACTCCCAAAAAAGAGAAATGCATCTTTCGTGATCGCTTAACAAAAATTTCGATCGAATGACATAAAGGGAGGATTTTGTTGGTAGTGCAGACGTAAATAAAGAACTCTTCGTTTTTCTTGTTTATTTGTTGAGAGATATATTCAACAGTAAAAACTGAAGTATGAATCTTTGAAGACGAAAAAGGTCAGCAAAATGATATTTTTTTTTAATAACAGAGAGTTTTTTTCGGCTGTTTGCATTGCATTCTTGTCAGTTGAAAAGCTGTTGATAAACTGTCGTATAAAATCACTTCTTTTGTAATAATATTCGAGCAAGATTTTAATGCAGAAGAAGATACATTATTTCTAGATTTGAGAAAATTAATTTTGATAAAACAATCTAAAACTTTAACAATAGAATTTAAAAATTAATTATCGCATACAATAATTAATTCTGACTATATACTGAATTGGATGAATAATCTTTTAACCAGCAACCATAAGAAATTATTTCCGATATCAATTCAAATATAATAAACAAATAATAAATCATTCCAAAAATAAAACTTTGCAATAAATATTTAAATTATTTTGGTGTATCCTTTTTATATTTCTACCATTTTCTGTACTTTGATTTTAATACATTTGTATTATATATATATTTGTTGTTGAAAATCTTAAATTTAAATTTGAACTTTTTAGAAATGCAAGCCATTGACATTAATAGTAATTTATTTAAGAACAAATCCTACAGATAATAATACATATTTTGTCCCTTGATTTTGAATAAAAATAAAAAGGGAAATACCTAATATAATCTATTTTAAATTTTATCAAGAATATTTTATTTAGTAAAAATTCTTTTGTCTTTTAATTTAACTACTTTAATTTAACCAGGCTCATTCGTAAGATTCGATAAATTAACTCCGATTCAACATTGCAAATGCTACTTATTTTCTTAATTATTCAAAGTGCTAGTTCAAATGTGCATTTCTTTTTACATTAACTATTTATTCACTCGCAATAAATAATTTAACTTAATTTCCTTTTAGAAATTCTTTCTTTTTAGAAAATTTTTTTTTTTTTTTAATTCTTAACCCCACAAAGAAATTTTTTCCATTAATTTGTAGCATTTCATTTAATGTGGATTACTACTGAAATGGACTGATCTTAGTTCATTCAAATTTTTTAGAATAAATTAATGGATTGCAGTTGATTCGAGAAGTTTACTGTACTGCTCACAAAAAAAAAGAGTATTGTTTTCTTGAAGTACATTTGGAGGAAATTATTCTCTTATTTATATCAAGTTTGTGGGAAACCATAATAAACCTCCTCCTTCCAAGTAAATGGTGGCGGTGAATCTATTGTTGAAGCACTGGTCATTCTGTTGCTTTAAGCTACTCCAATTAAGTGTCGATGGAAACCAAAATTGATTAAAACAAAATAAAGATTTGAGTGGCTAATCATTATTTTCATTAGCTAGAATACATCGATTGCGTCGACAATTATTGCGTCTATTAAAATGAATCTATTTTTTTCCTATTTTTCATGTTCCTCGTAATGTACAATAAAATATCTTTTAATGTGTTGATTTGGGAGTATTAAATGCTTTCAGTGATAATTGCTGTATTTGTCTATCGTATGTACTACATGTAACTTCCTGTATTGTAGATAAACTGAAAAACTATCATCATATATTCCGAATTGATATGATACATTCAGGTTGTTAAAATAGCAGCATAGTAAGATATAGTTTCTACCATACCGAAATTTTAAACAAGAAAAAAATTGTTTAAATTTTCTATTTTTCTTCTGAATCTATGTTGCCTTATGTATTACCTTGACTGTAGCCTGTTTATATTAACGTGTTTGTAAGCCATCTGAAGACTTGGCTTTATCATACACCATGTAAAACCCTTACCTAAGAATAAAAAAATAAATTGCTGCTATCTTTCTAATAATAAGTTGAAGATTTTTTCGTAGTAATAATTGATGATCTTTCATTCCAAACATTATGTACCGCAATTTTCAATCAATTTAAATACCTTAAAGGTGAACTCTAAAAATGGCTGCAATGCATTTCACCAATAGGAATCGAATTCTTATGCATTTCCATAATAGCTACCAACACTAACAATGAGATCAAAGTCTACCTATTTCAATTTAAACCATTTTTTATCTCTTAACACAATGAATAAACTCATCCAAATAGTCATTTTACTAAATATTCAAATATTTAATTAGCGTAAATCCTGCATTTTTGAGGTTCTGTTTAAAATTTATCTAATTTTTTTTTTAATTCCCAGCCCTTCAAAAAAGGAAGTAACAAAACAAAAACAGACATTTTGTAGGCTAAACCTTATACAAAGGACAATCAATTAAAACTTCCCCCACCCCATAATTTAAAAAAAAAAAAAAAATGAAAAAGAAAAGCAGCCAACCAAAGTCACTAATTTCACTACAAATGTTTTCTTCAGACCAAAGCTTTGAATAAGAAGTGAATCTTCGTTTCCAAGAACCCTTCTTCCGATAATAATTTCGCTCTAGAAATCGAAATTGCTGACAATAGAAATCCCAAACACTGCCGGAGCCACTCGAGTGGTGGGGTTTCGAAAGAGAAGTTGTGTATTAATTTGACGTCTGATCCATTCCACTTGCCATCAAAAGGATCTTCCTCTAAGTGGGTTGGGGAATATAATTAATCTAATTTCCCTCGGAGACCATGTATCGATTTCCACTGGAAAACATTCAGTTCCTACCATACGGGCATATTGAAATTTTAAACAAGAAAAAAGTATTTAAATTTTCTATTTTTCTTCTGAAGTTGGGTTGCATTATGCATTACCTTCACTGTAGACCGCTCAGATTGTGTTTGTAAACCATCTAAAGACCTTGTCTTTATCACACACCATGTGAAGCCATTACATAAGTATAAAAATAAAAAAAAAAGTCTGAAGATGTCTTTCTAATAATAAGTTAAAGCTTTGTTTCGTAGTAATAATTGGTGATCTTTCAATCCTAATAATGTTGAAAGCAATTTTGATTCAATTTAAATGCCTTAAAGGTGAAAGTAACTCATATTTATATTCTACAAAAAAGAATTTCTTACAATAAATTAGAACTGTTATGTTATGTATTAATATTAAACTGATATGTTAAAGAAATTTTTGCTTGATTTTCACATTAATATATTTAAGAATGTGAATTTTGAACGAATAAATTTTTCCACTTTATTTTATAATAAAGAAACAAAACCAAGAAAACTTTCTTCGTCAATAACAAAACAAAAACTTTTTTAATTGTTAAATATTTCATTTATTTATTCCCCGTGTTACTCATAAAATGGAATAAATAAATTACTCACAACGTCGAATAAATAAAGGAAATATTTATATAAATAAATTCAATACATTTAGAAAATTCATTGAACATTTTATAAACACTCATTAAGCTTAAAAAGTTTTTTTTTTTTATTTGATATATTAATCATTTTAATCGTAAAATTTTTACAGAAATTTAGTTTCCTTTCTAACTCGTGCAAATTATTACGCAAATTTATTTATTTTTGATAATATGTAAAATATATTAAGCAACTCATGAAAATTATATGAACTTAAAGCTAGTCAATATAATGTATTCATGACCAGTTATGCGCGCCATCTATCGTTCATTTCAAGAACAATAGATTATATTAAAATCAATCAATGTTTGATTTTCATTCTGAATCATATTATTTTGCTAAGAAGAGTCTTAAGATTTAAAATAGTTTCTTACGCAACTTCGTAAATATCAAAGATAATATTTATTCTTTCATTTCAATATTATCTGCACGAATTATGAATATTTTTTCCAATTCAGAGATACATTTCTTAAATGGGGAAATAATGGACTTCATACTCTTCTGATGCATAAAATTAATATTTATTCATAACTCACGTATTATAAGTTTGTCTTCTAAAATCCTTTGCTAAATATATTCAGTTGCTGTTTGTGTTCTTGTCCAATTAATAACAATATCTACCAGATTTAAAGTATAAATAATACTTATCCCTAACTTGTAATTGATAAAAGCGTTTTTTAATTTAACACTAAGTCCAGTGACTTAGTTCATCCACTTAGTACATCAGATTTCTGGGGCACGGATAGTACCTTCTTAAAACTTGTATAAAAATGTATTCTTCATGTTTTATATAAATATAAGCAATAGTTTATGATTTTTATCAAATTATTTTTTAATACCGGATATTTGTTTCGACAATCATCTAATTAAATTTTGAATATCCAATCGCATCCAATCCAGCTATTTAATTGAATTTTGAATATTTTAAGGGTTTACCCTACATTTACGTTCTATGTCGAGAAAAACCTTTCACCTCTCATTTCGATTTTTATTTTTGTAGCAAATCATTTGATCATTCGATATCAAATATCTACATCAAGATTGATCAACTTATTGGTTGATGAATTTTCAACATATAATAATAAATAACGAAAACGAATTTTGACTAATAGTTTGGTGACAATAGATTTTCTCCATAAAACTAAATGTATTCTTCCAGACAGATTTCTGGTGTTTTACGCATTTAAATTCATATTAAAATATAAAGGAATTATGAATATTTAATGAAATCAAATGAATTAACAATATTAAAAAAAGTGTATTTTCCTGTATTCTATTTGGTATCATTCCATTTCTTAAATTTACGCCTACAAAAATAGAAGAAAGAAGCAGTAATTCAATAAGAATAAAGAGAAAAATTCCTTTGCTTACACTATTTTACATATTATATAAATAAACAGCTGCAGTTTATAAACATCGTGATGCGATCAACATCTGTCTTAACAGATCTATATTGCAAAGCAAAAATTGTTAAAATCATTCTAAGCTTTGGAAATCACAATTACTAATGCATTTATACAAATTTTGCTACATTTTTTAATTTAAGACTAAGCCAAAAGAAAAAATTAATATGTGAAAATAGACAAAATTCTAATTTTAAGTTGTTTCGCTCTTCTTTTTTATGGTTATCTTAAGGTTATCTCTTTTAAGGTTATTTAAAAAGTTATTAACATTTTTGGAGGGATAAATTAAGAAATATGAGAATATAACAACAAGAGTAATTGAATCTTTGATTGCAGGAATCACATGATCCTTTTTTCATTATTTATGCTGTTTTTTCGCTTTCTTTAGAGAGTTTTGCACAATTAGCAAAAAACACAAGTTAGTTAAAAACTCATGGTAGTTACATATTATCTATCGAATAAAAAAAAAACCAAAGTTTATTATGTATTGATAATTTAATTAAATTAACTCATGTGATTCAGTAATTCAATTTTAGAAAATTTCTAGAGGTTTCAAAAATAATATAGACCTATAGAAACATATCAGCTGATAACTATGAGCGCCATCTATTGTCGAATAAAAGAATTCTTAGAAATTCGAAAATGAAGTAGCATTCTTCCCTTTTTTAACTTACCTACAAAAAAAAAGTAATTTAAATTTAATAAAATTTAAAAAAAAAAAAAAAAAACATTTCTCTATAAAAATTTACAAAATCATTTCGGGTGTTTGATATTGTTTGGTGAAGATATTGTTTGACATTATTTAAGATCAGGTCAAAATTTTTAGTATAAAATCATAAATCCTTTCTACTGAGTCAAGACATAAGAAAAAAAAGCAGAAAAATCATTAAATGGATTTTTAAATACCTTATCTACATGTAAAAAAAAAAAAGGAATATTCAATTATTCCTTTTCTAATAATTCTTATGATTCAGTGTAAATGTTCAAAAATGAAATGTGGTACAAAAGGCTAGAGCGCTAGTCAATTGGCCCTCAAGCCGCAACTGTAACCGAAGAGAAACACAAATTAGTGTTGTAGCTTGGCTCAAGACCCAAGAAAACGGATTTGGATCCACTGACTACATGCATTGTTTTCAGAAATTAGGAGATTCAATGGGATATACAAGCGTCTCTATCCGCAATCAGGTTATTTGATGGAGTTAGTGTTAGTATAATATATTGAAAGCTTACCTTTATTTTTCCTACAAGCAACACTACTCCATTCAGTGAAATTCCAGATGGAACAAATCTGACATCACTTCAAACGTACTTGTTGGGGTGCACAGGAGAGGAGTAACTGGAGCAATGGACTTAGTGAGCTTAGACCTAGTCACTTATGAATGATCCATGTGTTTACTGGTATTCCGGTTACACTTAATATGATTGTTGGCAATGGCGAATAAGGTGCTGGAAGAGGCACTCTGACAATCGCTGTTTTCTCTTTCTATCGTCTCTATAGTTCAACCACGGCTTTCTTAATGCCGTTTTATGTGATGGCTCATCCATCCCTATAAACACAATCTCATGACAGCATTCGCACTTATTCAAAGATTTAATCATCCTGCTCCTTTTATCCCAATCGCATGTCCTCTTTGAAATGGTGATATATTCTCATATTGCGGAGAATGCGTATGTTAGGCATTACTAAAATCAGAGAGGGTTAAAACAGAATCAAATTCGAATGAAAATTATGCTACTACTAACTACACCACATCACATCACATTGCCTAGAGCTGAGTTGAGTGGCCCCTATACAGTTTTGGAATGATGTGGGGAGAAGTCTGACTGGATTCCGTGACGCTCTAACATTCATATGAGGTCGAGATCTATGGTTTAATCTGATTATTTATGTCATTTCCACGTTTTCTTCTTTCTTCATTGAAGCAACAACCCCATGGTTGACCAGGGACGTCTGCCTACTGGCAGATTTCGAGACAGGAGATGCTTTTTTCTTTGTAGGGTTGTCAGCCCTACGACCAACGCTCTGCAATCCCATTGGACTGAAACCTACGACTTAAAATGGATCGCGAACCACTACAAACATCCATGGCACCGCATGGACTCAAACCCGAAACTTGTGTCACCGAGCGCCAAAGCGCTAGACACTCGGCCATTCAGGCCCCAAGGAAATTTTGCTATAGAATTAGAAGTTGTTGCCTAGAATTACACACTATCCGGATGCTCAATTTCGATGCTCCGGAACTCTGGCTGTTCGATCATTGGCCACCAAAATTGAACCATTTGCATTGGAACAAAAGATCTTCACATATAAAATTTCTTTACAACGAATATTTTCTAGGTACTTTTTTAAAATGAGTAAATTAAAAAAAAAAAAAAGGTTGGAGGAATATATTGAAAAATCTTTATGTCCAGAAGTAAAGTACAAAAATTTTTACTCTGTAAATATTGCACTGCTGGAGGGTATGTGAATCACAGTTCTATTGTTTGATTCCTACCGATGACGTATGTTTCAAACACTACTTTAAGAAACAAGTATACTCAGTAGAAACTATGAAAATATTGTATATTTTTACAGTCGAGCTATCTTAGATTTGTTTTTTTTCCTCTTAGACTTTCCTATGAAACGCAGTTAGCCCTATAAATACTCCCTAAAGCATCTTTATAACGAATCAGCAGTTTCATTAGAGAAATACTGATAACGTGAACATTAATATAAAGTGATTATTCAAGCTTCCTTTCTTCTACAAAGAACTTAATGAAATATTAGAATGTACCTTACAAGACCGATTTTTTAAATAAAATTAATGGAAAACTAAATAATTTTTAAAAATTTGAATTTAGTCTAAGAAAATTGTTATTTTTAAGTGAATCCTTAAAATTTATTTTGTCTGATTTCATTGATTTCATTAGAATAATTGTCTTTTTGTTATTTTTTTTTTTTTTTAATTCAACGTTTAGTTAGTTTATTTTTTGAAGAAAATCGTAATTTTTAGATGGATTTTATCATTACAGAAAAAAATTATAATCTGCCGAGCCTGTATACAAGTTACCCATAAAATTTAGAATTTGATGTAAGAACTAAACGAAAACAGAAATCTTAAAAAATAAAAAAACAATATAATTCCGAACAATTTACTTTTTTTAAATCTCATTTTCACTTCTAAATAAAATTGTTATTGCGTTCCCCAGACGATCTTTTAGAACAATTTTTCGTTATTTAATTATGTGTTTATTAGCTCGTGAAAAACTTTAAAAATGCTCCTGAAAGAAATTTAAAAAAAATTGTAAGTGGACATAACAATCCATTTCACCCTATTACAGAACCCGCAGCAAACTACAGCTGAAATTGTTTCCTGAATAGTAAAAGTAATGAAAGCAGTATAGACAAGTACTGACCAATACTCAGTTCACTTCATATACAGGAAATTTATTAAATAACTTGTAAATATGAATACTTCGGAGAAAGTCATTTTCTAAATTAAAAATTCTCTCAATTTTAATGGATGGATCACATATATTGTCATTTGTTTTATGCAATAAGATTGTATTAAAATAAAAATATAGATTTTCAATATTAAGATATTTTTACTGCTCAGTAATCAACTATTAAAAAATTTTACTAATCTTAATTTTTAATCAAATATTGTAATATTTTAAGAGGAATTTTTAATTTTAAATGATTTGCATCTTAAATTATGAAAAGTCATCACTGAATATTCCACGATTAAAAAAAAATTAATCAAGCAATTATTTAGATGAATATTTATTTGAGGACTTAATGAAAATAAAATAATTATTCATAAAAAATAAATAATTAGCTTGTAAAATGTTTGAAATCTATAGCTTTTTAGTTGATTTTAAACTTAGATGCATTAACAACCTCCATTTTCTCTGAAATTTTGTGTAGTATCAATTTATTTACATCCATATCATAATTGGGGAATTAATATCATTAGAGTTAATTAACGCACCATCAAAAAAAATTAGAGAAAAGGAAATATGTCTCTAAACAAAAAAAATAAGAGCCTAGAGTAGGCAATTTATAGTGTTTATTAAATCTTATGCAATATTCTATATAATGAACTAATTTATTTTTGGACCCAGATAGTTTTTTGGGAAGGTTGAGGAAAATTTCGAAGATCAATCTCATCTCTTATAAACAAATCTGTCGTTTTTTCCCACTAGTAATGTCGTTTACAGAAATAAAATTTATCATTACAGTCAGTAGATGACAGCACTAAGCAGAAAAATTTTCTTTTTGTAACTAATTTGTTTCTTTTCATATCGATGAAGAAGGTAGGAAATAGGTTATAACAATTTAACAGTTTCTTTTGTTTGTGTTTGAAAATTATAATCAACCATGGTACTATTAGTAACAACAGGAATAAACAGAACGCGGCCTGCTGAAGCTTTTCTTGCATCACACCTCAACAATATCAATTTTACTTTAAAAAAAAAACGCTAATTATATTTTTTTAATATTTTCAGATTTTGAAGAAATATCAAAAAAAACAAAGATTGAAAAAAAGACATTATATAATTTATCTCTACTTGTCAACTATTTCCCATTCCATTTTTTTTTTTTTTTTTTCCAGAATCTCTAAGAAATTAACCAAACCACTTTTGGGAATTTAATTATGATTTTATTCAATCCGACTGTAGACGCTTTGTAAATTACCCATTTAGTGAACGTGGCTTTTCGCCCTTCCATTGTCCTCAACTCTTTAAATATTTTAATTATTATTAATTATAAACTAAGTAAAAAGGATTTTTCAATTTCCAGCAAAATTTTCAACTATAACTTGCAGCAGCATCCGCGCTGGTACACACCCACACACACGTATATGTGTGTGTGTGAAATATACAACATATATCTACCAAATATAAAAATGATACAATTTTCAAGACCAATCGGTCATGACATGCTTTAGTAGTGCGCAACTAGTAAAAAAAAAAAAAACTGTTAAAAAGTAAAAAAAACTGTAACACTTACATCTTTATCGTTGTTAATTTTGCAACTCCCTGGAGACACAAAAATAATATCGTTATGACATTGTCGAAGACATTATTGCAAACTGAATGATTTCAAAAGTGGTCACATACCGAGAAGCTAGCTGGTCACTCAGCTCACTCGCCTGCCATTTCAAAGTTATGAAAGTGCGAAAATGCTGATTGCAAGAAACTCATTGGCAGAATGAATGCTCTTCAAGATCAAGGGGCTCCAATTCGAGACAAGATTAGACGACTGTCCATCATGCCGGAACTATTCCAACTGCATCAATATCCGTCAGCAGATGAGCTATAACCTATTCTATACGACTTATTTTATTTTAAACCATCTAGTGGCACTTGGCCCAAGCTTGCAGAGGTTTTTAAGATGTCTAACCTTAACACCTTAACACTAACTTATCAGCTGAGTTTTTTTTGGGGGGAGGGGGGAGAAACTGAACTATTACGCTTTAATCCTGTTGAAAATGATCATCAGATCCTAAGTAGAGGTTCCAGAGTTTGCTATCTGATCAGCATATTTTATAAGATTGATTGGGATAATTGGATGCTCACAACCATTACTCTTTGTGTGATGATGAGAATTGTTATAACTTGCGACAGCGCATCACCTCTAATTATTTTCCATACAACTTTAATAACCCAAAAGATATGTTGTTTGGGTTACTTTCCATGTTTGTCATGTCAATGTTGTCACGTCAATCACTTCCATGTTTGGCTACGTCATCCTTGGATCATTTTCAATTCTTTGTAGTAGTTAAATGCAAAACGTATTCTTAATTTTCATTAATCAAGACATTTCTATTCGACAGTTTTATTGAAAGGAGCAATTTGCATCAAAACTACTAAATAAATAAAGTAATAATCTTAATTTTTATAAATCAGTAAACAATACTTGAAAGCCATATCAATTTAAGAATACTTTCAACGTATATATTTCTGGAATTATCAGCATCGTAAAATTCTTGCAACTAGCACGAATCAAAAACCTTATTATGCTATTTTTGAAAAATTAGGAAATAAGGAATATTCAACCCTGAACATTGGCCACCAGGAGAATAACGCATTGGATTTCAGAAATACGGGAGGCTGGCTCGAAACCTGATAAAATATACTGAAGCGAAAACTTCTATGTTTATGCTGGAGAAGAGTATTACATATATGAAAATCTGAATGTCCTTCGGTTCGAGGAAGAGAGAATAGGCTCTCAAGATTACACTCTTTGGGGTATTCGTCCAAAATTTTGTGCACTGTAACAAGGCTTTTTAGTGCATCCTGGACGACGCTGAATCTTTTTATATTCATAAATCGAGTGGCGTTCACCTGAAATCAAATTTTTCGATATTTCAGAACAATAATAATATTGTCCACCGCATATCTAGCTTCACTTTACTGGTAGAACAATAAAAAGGAATTGTCAATGCGGCAGCAAAACGGAAAATTAATTTAGAAATCATGTTGGATTTAAAAGGAGTGGATACTACTTTGGAACACGATGTGAAAAAAGCGGATCATGACATGAAACCACATATACGTGATGAATTCTTGGTTATTTTCACACAGTAAGCAAACGAACTGTTAACTGTTATACAGATTTTTATGGTAAATTCACAGCTGAAGATTACGTTATAGAAAGTTTAAATTTCCCACATATGGCTACATTTATAGATGGCAACTTTACCTTTCATAGGCTAATAAACTGAGATATTTTTGTAAGCTTTTTTTCACTCTACCCCACAATTCAGAAAAGACATTTGCTGTGGGTTTTTTACGCTCTACAATAATAGCTTGCATTAACCAAATCATCGTCTATAGTCATTTGAGATCTTTTAATTGTGGTTCTGAATTCTCTGTCAATTCACTCAACAAATATACCATAATATGATTTTTCACCTGTTCTGTCAAAAAATTACTTTATACTATGTTTAAATCAAAAGAAATGTCCTTAAAAACATTGACAAATGAATTGTAAACATTATGCAGCAATTCATGCAGCCTAGTATAGGTTTTTTGG
Organism: Caerostris extrusa; assembly: GCA_021605095.1. Classification (NCBI taxonomy): domain Eukaryota; kingdom Metazoa; phylum Arthropoda; class Arachnida; order Araneae; family Araneidae; genus Caerostris; species Caerostris extrusa. The sequence continues at coordinate 18,907 of BPLR01018720.1, forward strand.
GGAAAAAACCCTTAAATTTTGAAGTAGTAGTTGTCCAGGTAATCATTTATAAAAGTAAATTAAAGAACATCAACACAGAAGCGAGAAAATGTACAAACAATTTTTCTGAAAATTAAAAAATATATAATAACAAATCATAGACTGGGAAGATTTATCGAAAAAATGAAATTCGTATTTTGTAAGAAAATTATTTATAAAAATAATATGTGCAGATTTCAGTACTAGATAGGAAACACTTAACTTTTCAAAATACATTTTAGACAATTTGCCATAGATTTAATCAATTTGTGACTATACACTTCAGGAGTTTTACAATATTCTTGCTTTGAAGCTTCCTGTAGATCTTTTTGTCCAATCTATAATATTTCGTGAATTTTTCTAAAACTTTATATAAATGCTTTATAACTTTCAAGTCTAGTAGTTATAATAGAGTTTAGAACATTCCAGGACTATAATAGACGCTCGTTTATGATTCTCTGTTTTTGTTCATTGTTATTATTGTACATAAAATTGGTATAGAGTGTCAAATATTCCAGCACTAACTCATTTCCATGGGGTATATTGATATAATGATACTGATCGATATTGCCATCTATAAATAGCAAATTTTCCACTCCTTTCGTTATTATACAACACCAGATTGCTGTAAGGCCATTATTATCATTACCAGATTGTTCTATTGTCATTATTATTGCCACATTACATCAGTCAAGTGCAAGCATTTTAATACCAGCTTTTGTTGGTCATTCTCCGCACTTACTTCTGTCTTCGCCATCTATATAAAACAAATTTAATTTGCTTTCATCAGCCTGTATCAACAGTTTTGAATTTCAAAGCACTCATTCTTATTTTATGTTCTTTCATCTTTGCACAATTCTTCTCAGTGTTTGCTTTAAAGATTATTGCCTATTTCATTCTTTTCAACTAAGGTATTCTTACTTATGAAGGATATTTTAAATTATTTGTAATTGATCACTTTTGTTTAAATATTTTTTAACATCTAAGGAAAACTTTAGGCTATTAATTAAAGTGCTTTCTCTAACTTTATTGGGAAGACAATATTAATGATGAGAATTAAAATGCTTTTTTCTTATTTACCATTTTTTTATATAGCAGTGTTTATATTCTTTTTATAATTATAAAACTTTGAATTGTTGTAATTTATCTGCTTACAACTTTTTGCTATTTAACTGAAATATATTTTTTATGAAAAAAATCTCTCATATATTGCTGTTTGGCAGCTTTGGTGTCTCATTTAAAATTATTTATTAATTCATTCAATAATTTTTTAATTCATCTTTTTAATTCTTAACTCGGCCAAACTTATTGACTTTTAGGAATTTTAAAAAACTTGAATCAGTAGTGTACCAATTTCAGTTTCATGTCTTTATTGCTGTTTCTGTTAACAATTTTTTTTTATTAGTGGTAAAAATGTTTTTAAATTTTTATAACATATGTATTGTTTAAAACTTTATTAGTAATCAGTATGCAAAATGAAACTGTATTCTGTTGTTAAGTTGGATTAATACAAATAACTTACTTACTTACTTCAATGTACGAGTTTGTTTTGCTGTAGTTTCATTTAATTCCTTTTTACAGAAAAATTCAGTACATACGTTTCTAGATTCAACTCAAATAATGAAATTTTATTCTAAAGTTTTTTCAATGTTTTTACTTTACAGTCAATTTTTGCTGTTACTTAGAAATTGATTGATTGATTTCAGGATTGTAATGCTTGAGTTATAACAAACTATGAAAGTTTAATTTTTGCTGATTTTTTTTTTATTTATTACTTTTTCAATTAATGTGCTATAAATAATTTTTAGATACATTAAATAATTTTTAAAATGCATGGGATGGCATTTCGTTTTCAGTGATTGGCATTAAGGATTTTAATAGAATATGAATAATGTTTTCTAAGAAAAAAATTGATGAAAAAATTTAAGCAATTTATTCTTCATAAAAATCTATTAGAAATATATGATACACCAAGAACTAACAGGTGTGGTACAAATTGGAACCTTTGATTTCCTTTTGTTTCTTTATGTATTGAAAAGTTTCTCTTTATGTTTGTTTATGTTGCGTTTGCTTAGGATTTAAGCAGGTAAAACTACACTAGAAATATTAAATATAGAATATATTTTCACGTGATCCAGTTACACTATAGAGCAACCAACTTTTTAAGTTTCATTTTAAGATGATTTTATAAATAACCATAAACTCAAGTGAAAAGTTATCAAAAATTTTCTCTAGAAACTGTCCAATGTTTTATTGTACTAAACATAAATAATCTTCTTAAATAGTTATTGTAAAGATATGTTTGTTTGACATGCTTTTTATATCCTTGCTTATCTTTCTATTGTTATGAATTTGAATCTATATTGAACATTTTTTTTTCAAAGAAATATGATGTGAAATCATATAAATATAAAAATGGCTATGAAAAAGATATGTTTTATATCTAAAAATATAGCTTGTTAACAAATCTTATTACGACTGGAAAGTAAAAGTTACTTCAAAATTGTATCATTTCATATATCTTATCATTTCAATATATCATATTTTTAATAGAATTAAATCATGGATTTTAAAAAAGAAACGTTGTTGATGATTAATGTTAAAAAATATTTACTTCATTTGCAACTAAATGTAAAAGGACTTAATGTATATGTATATATGCTATGCAGTTAGTATAAACTCATATTTAACTAAATATCTATTTTATAATGTTTCTTTATTTCACTTTCTATTTTAAACTATTAATCATTTTTATATTAACATTCAAAATCTCTAGACATCAACTGTGTTTAAAATTTTCTTTTTAAATGAAAACCCAAAGAGAGGAAAATAGACAGGAAAAGAATGATGAATTGTATTTTATTTGTGCTCCAGAAAAGATACTAAAATTATTACATGCGCAGTAAGAAGTACAAAAGTTTATATAAACACAAAAAGCACATCATATTTTTAATGATCATTTTTTTGTGGAATCTCACAATGGATATGATTTACTAATGTCATACTTATAATACATGAAAGCACATAAAAAATAAGCAAAATTTTTTCATTTATAACTTATACGTTACAAAAAAATTAAGTAACTAGCAAATATATAAAAAAAACGAGAAATAACATTTTATCTCTGATACTTCATTGAAATATTTCCTTTTAAGCATTAAATTAAAACAACCAAGTACTACTTAATATACAAAAATGTTGCTTGCATAGCAAAATAGTAATAGCATTTGTAGCAAAATAGTAAATGTGTAAAAACAAAGAATATTTTTGTCTTTTAATAATCACCTTATACAAGTTAAGTATCTATGTGAGTTTTATAAAACATTACAATGTTCATTGAAGTGTATATACATAGTGTATTAACAAGGCATAAAAACATCAATAAATTATTCCTTATAGTTCAAGATATTTAAAAACACTATATATTATACAGCTTAAGCATTTTTTTTTTTCTTGAAAACTAAGAACCAATGATGCAATGATAAGAACTGCAAAAGAAAATAAAAGTAGGGCAATATTACAACACTCTTTTACACATTCCTTTGTAATAACAGAGATCCTTATAAAAGATGCAAAAAATAAAAAATCACATAAAATAAATAAATGAAAAAGAATGCATTACTGCTGAAATATATGCAGTAGTTTTTTGAAGTTAATATATGTTAAAGTTTAAAATAGCATCTTTGATAAAAATATTTATATATTAAAATTTAAAACTAAAATTTTTCGACTTTAATTAGAAATTTTAAAAATCGATATTGAATTATTAAATTATTAATGTAGACATGATTAAAGAAAAGATAATTTTGAATATAAAGAAAATGTAACTCGAATTTTTACATTTTCATTAGCACATTACATTGTAAATTCTCTATTATTATTATTTCAAGAATGTAGAAGTTTAATATAAAAATTTTTTTAATAAATAAAAGTTATATAAAATGAATACATTTAAAAAAACATTAAAAACTTTTTTTTTTTATCTGTGATACTTTTGACTATTCTTCGACTAATATCAGAAAATAATTTTTAATCAATATTTCTCTTGTATCTTCATAGACAAACATATTAATGGAAGGATGTTTTCCATTATCCAGAAGCAAGTTTTTGACATATTTTTACAAATTACACTTTTTAAAAATGTAATGCATATATTTCACTGAATAAAAATATAATTTAAAATGAGCATACCTCGTTTTAAAAAGGAATGTGCAAGTGCAAAAAAAAAAAAAAAAAAATGATGTACGCATTATTTTGAAACGGGAATGGTTCTAATAAAATAACTTAGATTGGAAATAATAATTATAATAATCAAGTATTTATGAATATATATACATGCATATAGAAATGATTCACTGGATATTTATAATATGATGCTATAACCAGTTTATTTGTGATGTGAACATATTTACATATGATATATTTACAGATGTGTTTTATAAATAAAATAAAAACTATGGTTACGTATTTTAAAGCACATGTCTTTTCATTTTACGTAACGCATGCTAATGTGAACCATTCCAGATCCATCCATCTTGTGACGTAAAATGATATTGCAAATGCTATCTTTTAAATGAATAATCAAAATTCCTAGTAAATAAGATTAAAAATCATGTAGACCTTAGGGAATGTAGGGATCACACCAAAAACATTGCATAATCCTTAATAATAATTATTGATCATATGTAAGCCTTACATCAGACCGTTGTATCTCTTTCAACACTTTAACCCGTTTTTATTGGGTAAGCATGGCTCTTAGATTCATAAGGTTTTTCTATCCTTAAGATGTTAACCATTGTGATTGAACTATCTTCTTAGCATGGATTGGAAAACTTGCATGAATTTTTACTAAAATTATTGTCTGATGAAGTTATTCTAGAAATCATTAAAAAACTTTTCCTCTTCTTTATCAATCAATCTTGATTAAAATCATTTAATGCTCACACACTTCTTCATAAAAAGCAACGAATTTTGTATTGAGATTATTTCAAACTTGTTAATTTATTGTACATAATTTTATTTGACTAAGGTAAGACAGTATTGATTAAATTAATTTATTCTGGTAAGCTGAAGTTGTGCAGAACTGTATGATCAATCACTGCATCACATTTTTAAGTGAAAAATAATATTCTAGAACTGCCAATATGAATTGTTTTTTAATGCATCAAACAGTTTTGAAGTCCTTTTAAACACGATAAGAAATCACTTTTTTTTTTTTTTTTTTTCTTTTTGTCTTTTTATAATGTACTTATTTCATAGCATATAAATTGTTATTCTTTTATTTTCATAAAAACGTATTATCTGTTTTGAAATGATTAATTAGTAGCACGTATCACACGATTGCACTTATCTATGTATAATATATATCTTAAGCAATTATAGCATGAATATGCCTTGTGTTTTCTAATTTAATAGTTCGTCTTAGTATCACAGCCCTCAAAAGAGACAGTCTTGAAACATATACTAATAACCATATTATGTATTCAATAAGCATATATTTTTATGTGACGATATGTTTCATCAAGAATATGGAATTTTTGACTGCTGAAATATTTTTAGAAATTAATTTTAACTAGTTATATTAACTTCTCATTAACACTTTTCTAATACTGCCTGCCAGGAAAGGTTTTTAATTTCCTAACTATTTTAATTCACCAATTAATTCGTCTCAATCCTGAAGATTTTTTTTTTAAGATTTTTTTTTAAAAAATGTATAAAATAATTCTGTACTTGCATTAGATGTTATTATGTAGTTTCCTGCATGACGATCAGAAGAGGAAGGGAGTTGAGAAAATTATATTATACTAGTATCAGTCATATTATAATTTCATCATTAAGTTTCTACAATCATTAATTTAAAATTGTTTATTATTTTATGCTGTATATTTCTAAAATTCTTATTGTACTCTAAAAATTTTGAGCCACAGTCCTTGAACATGATAATTGTTCACATTCCAGTATATCCAATCTAAAGCTATGCGTGATTGGAACCCATAATATATTGGAAGTCATATTGTAAACCTTCATATAAAGCATTTGAATAATCATCAGTTAAGTTGCTAGAATTATTTCCAATTTGTTCAATGCGATTATTGATAAATTATAGATATATTGGCTTTGTATGTAGTGAATCTAAAAATTACAAAAATTTTCTTAAAAAAAAGAGGAAAGTATCATCAAAAAGTGATAACTAATATTACATAATGTGATCAGGATTTTCTGAGACATTAAAATAAAATTTTTAATATGTGCTGTTAAAAGTACTAATGCTCACTTGAAAATATTTTTCTCATAAATGTAAAAAAAAAAAAAAAAATTATTAATTCATAAATAATAAGATAAAATTACAGCAACCTGATTGAAAATAAAAAAGTAGAAAAAAATTATAATTTCAAAAAACAATGACTTTCAATGGTCTTAAGGAGTTTTAGGACTTTTTTTAAAAACATTTATAAAATACTTCAATGAAAAGAGATGATTCCTAATTTCATCGGTATTAAAACATTGCCATATCAGCTTTTTAAAAGCCATAAAAGGTATTAATTAGGCTTTACAAATTTCTCAATGTCTGCAAAAATCTTAAGAAACAAGCATTTATAACCGTGCATATTGTAACCGTGCTGCCTCCTACTCACTGTAAGAGCGTCCCGGTGGCGCTCAGGAGAAATGGTCAGTAGGCATCGAGACTCTCACCCGAGAGGAAGTACAACTCAACCGACGGCAGAAACGTTTAGTTTGTAATCTCTCATCCCTAAAGGAAATATATTCAATTCAACCCTGTGTAATAGTTGGCCGACAGACTCTCACCCGGAGAGGAAATATATTTCGCGCATCCAGCGCGCAAATGAGTATCATCTGTCTCTAATTTTTTGTGCGTGTGTAAATGAAGCTCGCAGTTCTCAAACCTGTGTCTCAAGTCTTAACCCTAGCAACACCCAATTACAATTCAGTTGCACCAATCCACAACACTACAGTGCTCATAAACTCAATTTGTGCACCAATCCACAACACTACAGTGCTCATAAACTCAATTAACTAGTACTTTAGGCTGTATGAAAATAAAAATGAAATTCATGGCAAAAGTTTTAAAATCAAATTTTAAAAAATATAACACTAGACCCCTAAAAATATTAATAATGTACAATATAGAGAAATCACTAATGATATAAAAGCTTTATGAAATTGAAGGATTTTAGCTTGAAAGTAATTTTAATCATACCACATATTTACAACAATTTATTTTTCAATTCTGCAATATTTACTTTTGTTGTCAAGCTTTGATTCATTCAAATTTTTGTCAACTGAGAATTTATATATATAATGACGTCCAGAATATATTTGTATAAAATTTTATAATGTAATTTAATAATGTAATTCATTAGTGAAGATAAGTAATAAAACAGTGAACGTCTTTCTAATACAACGATAAATAAGTGTTTCAAAAATTAAAACTATATAAAGAGAGAGTTAGATATAAGTTATAATAGTCTACTAGGTCTAGATAGCCAACCTAATTTTTTTAAATAAGCCTTTATAGATTTCGCAACATAACTGTGAATTTTATCTACAATGAAATTTGGAAGAACTCTTTCTAATGACTGATAAACGATATCATAAGTTCTTCTTTCTTTTACAATATTGGGGACATGAGGTAAATATTCAGAAACTAAACTTACTTTGTTTACTACAGATCCTGCTAAATTCCAAATTAAAATCATCAAAAGCTTTTCCTCAAAATCTCTTATTTTCACCCACACAGAGAATTCGCGTGTATAAAAAGCTGGGTATAAACTTGACGAACGATAAACGTCTAAAACTTCACCTCTAAGATTTCTTAGACAAAAATGTGCAGTGTTTGAAATCAATATTCTATGGTCCATAATATGAAATTTTATTTCAGATAATAATTCCAAATTTAAAATTGCAGCATAATGTGGTTTATCATGAAGGGTAAATTGGATGATACGTCCAATTTCAAAATTCTCCTTATTTATATCAGCAATAAATGCTCCTTCTGTAGCTTGAGTTATCTCTACATCAGTATAAAAAGAGCAGTTTTCAGTTATTGTGAGATTACAAGACGCATAAATGGCCAAAACATTTGTTATATTATATTCATCTGCTTCTGGTATATTTACTATCCTCGCATTTATACATTGAGGAATTTCCAGCCATGAAAAAAAAAAGGAATGCCTAAAGGATCCGCTAGAGTTTTATTTAATATGGTTGCAATACCTTCCAAGAGATCTGTTTGGGAAGAATTAAAATACGTCACAAGATGTATTAATGGGTTGAGATTCGCCTCAAAATGATGTGTACAACAAATACAAGTGACCAGAGAAGTTGTGATTGCCATACTTTCACTTTTCTCAAATCTTAAAATCACAGCTGACATACATGTTTCACACATGTTAAATTCCCTACCTTTATTCCACGGTGGAACACAAGGTGAGAAATTTGTAGGTCCAATGCCATAAGTACACATGAGGAGATTAGGTACAAAAATCGTTTCAACGGAACTAAACGAACTTCGAGCTGCAGTGTCGAGACCGTAGACTAGTTGTGTGTGAGGTACGTTTTTCTTCTCTGATAATGAACTGTAAACAAATATATATAATAATTAAATTTGATCTTTTAAAACAGTTCTGTACAAAAATAGTGCGAAAATTAAACAAGTGAAGTAACTGACATTCTACTACAATTTCCAATAGAAAAAGCTTCCTTTTAGTAATTGATGAAGTGAATTATAGTAAAATTTAAATATTAAGCAGAAATATGTTTATTTTTTCAGAGTATTATTTGTAAATCTCATTCTAAAAAGAAAGTTATTTGCAGATTTAACTGAGTATAATATTTTTCAATTAGGTAGACAATCTTCATCATCCAATGTACAACAGTTTCTTCCAAGGTGGCGGAATCTTCCTTCATCTTATAAGGTGGCAACCTTATACCATCTCCGAATACGTGAATGAGGTGGTGGTATGCTCATAGCTACTTTTAAGATATTTAGTTTAATAATACATCCTGAATAGATTTATGTGGAGTGGTAATGTAAAAGATTACTATTACTACTTGATACTACTAGAAATTACTACTAGGTCAATATTTTCAGTCAGTCTTTGTTTTACAGAGGCACATAACCATTTCCCATGGTGTGATGGTGTGAAGTGCTTATCTCACAATAGAAAGTCATCCTTAGTCATTCTGCTTTAAATTTAATTTTTCATTTAGACAATAATGAAATAAGTTTAATTTTAATCTGCATAGCAAATGGAAGAATTTTTCTTTAAAACATCAAGAGACTTAAAGTTCTTATGTTAAAGTTAATAGAAAATAGATTATTGGTGAATTATGAACTCTAAATCAAATATAGAAAAGTAATAAAGTATCAAATATAGAAAAATGAATGTGATTAATTACATGGCAATTAAATTATATTAATAGCAAATCAGAAGAAAAAAACGTGTGCAGTTTTTTATACAAACAATTAAAAGAAAGGGAAAGTAAGAGAGCTGATTTGAATGCTCAAAAATAGCATCTTTTTGAACTAAATAACTAACAATTTTTCACATATTAAAAAGATATTTAATGATACAGCTGTCACTACGAAATCATTCAAGTCATTAAATAGATTGATAAGCTAATTTTGTTATTCTACTTTCCTATTAATGTCTTTATAATTAAGTCATATTCTTTGTTTATTTTAAAATAGACAATATCATATGTCAAAAAAGAAAATTTAGGTTCGTTCTTTATTTTTCAGTAAATGTACAGAGGCTCGTAATATGGCTTAAAACAGACATGTTATAATATATCAAGTATTCAAACTAAAGAAATGGGAATTTCATTTCTCAATATGATACTCCTGAATTAGTTCCACTTTAAAATGTTTAAAGGAGCAGTGGTATAAACATTCCATTTTTGCCAACAATTTAGCTTCACCAATTATAAGTGACTTTTTTTAAATGAGACATATAATTTAAAAGAATGAATTAATGTATATACTTCTGGAAAATTAAGAAATGAAAATAGCATTGAATAATATAAATTAAAAAAGAAATTAACATAGAATAATGTTAAAAACACTTACTCATAAAGTTCTCTCACACTGCTAATGAAAAATTCTTGAGGATTTCTATCCAGTACAGTTTCAGTATCTAGTATTGGGATATTTACATATGTAGATCTGGAGAAAACAAGAGTAGCAGCACCTTCAACAGTAATTTCTGACTGAATTCCTCTAAAAATAAATTACATATGCAATGCAATTAAGAATTAAACTATAATCAAATAAATTAGCTGTTGAATCTATAGTAAACATCATCGTTATCATTAGAATATGTATGAAGCGTTATAACATAAAATATGACTAAATACTTTCATATAATTATTAATTTCGAATCTGAATCGTTAATTATTTTTTATGACAGAAATAAAATTTCTTCTTTAAAAATCGGTTTAGCTTTCATATTTTTAAAAATTCAATATTATGAAAAAATCATTAACTACAGATTAAAACAATAATTTAATAAAGTCATTGAAAGTTAATAATAAAAATTAAGTCTAATAATAAAATCCCCCATATTAATAAAAAAAAAATCTAAATGAAATTTTAGTCCCTTTAAAAATAAATAAATCATTTTTACTAACCCTTAAACATTTTGATTATTCATTGAGTGATATATTGCCTTAATTTTATACCTATAAATTGTGGATAATAATTTAAAGATCCTTAGAATTTCATATTATGGATTTTGGGAAATTTTGCAATTCGTGGCCTTTTTTTTTTTTTTTTTTTTTTCGGAAATTCATAAAAATCAACTCGATAATCAAAAATGTCTAAAAAAAATAATGTTGAACTAAAAATAATAAATAAAAGCTTTTTTTTTTTTTTTGTAATTTAATTATTTTATATTTTTTATTGTACTAAAAACAAGTAATATAAAAAAAAAAAAAAAATTTTAAGTCAATTCCTACATTTTTTCACTATATTGCAGAAAGTCCTTAATAAATAATTTTCATTCATTTTTTAAGTTTATCTGGCGCCATATATTGGTAGATATATGCAACTTAAATTAATTAATTTAATTTAATTAAATTAATTACTGAAATTAATTTAATTAAAATTAATTAAAGAAGTAATTAATTAAAAGAAAAATTAATTAAATAAATTAACTGAAAATTAATTTAATTAGTTAAATAAAAATTAATTTAATTAATTACTTAAAAATAATTTAATTAATTAATTAATTAAAAGATTAATCAATTAAAAATAATTAATTAAATTTAATTACTGAATTAATATTTGAAAAAACTATATTAACATCATGTGTCATCCACTACAAGTTCAAAAATGTATTTGAACTTGAGTGGATGAATAAAAAGTACTTTATTAACGATTAAAAATTTGAACAAGATATATATAGGGAGAGTGTGAGCTAATAGAAGGAATTTGAAAACGGGTAAAAAGTAAAAAAAATTATATGCCATTTACTAGTCTGGGAAAATAGAATCAAGTGCCCAATGTAGTGAAGAGATGGGGAATGTTAATTGTTGCAAGATCGGGGTTCGAACCAGTCACAACCAATATGGCGACTTTTAATGGAGAAAGATTTAAGATTGAAACCGATCTTAAGATGAACAATTAGCTAACGTATGTGGTTTCAGTGGCGGTTTTTACCACAAACTCTGCACCCGTATCTTGTTTTCACCACGACGCTTCTTCGGAGAAGGAAAGTACTCGTAGGAGACTGTGTAAATGAACGTGGGTCTTTAATAAGACTAGGCAAAAATGAGACGTAAGTGTGGATGAAAAAGATCATCAAGTAAGTTATAAAGAATTGAAAGGGTTTTACTGAAGTCCGAATTAACAATTAGCAGAAACAGTGATATAGTAAATATATAGATTACAATAATATAAAAAAATATCATATAATTTTTTTCCACTACAGTTCATAAATGCATTTCTTTCTGTTTCCGGTTTCTTAAATTTATAACGATTATTTTTATATAATTTTTTCTTCAAAAATGCTCTTTAAAACTGGAAAAGTATATGCCAGGATTATGCCAGGGATACAAAAACATAACGTGTTTGGTATAGACAAGAATCATCCAAGATCATAAAAGATCTCTTATTTTTGGGGCCGAAAATTACAACTATTTTTTATAAAGCGCTACAGATAATTATTTTAATAATAAATTTAACAATCCCTTTTAATATTATAAATAATATGAATATTTTTGAAGAGTTAGTCATTGAAAATCTCAGAAATTTTTTTCTATTTGTACATTTTATACTGATATCCACAAAAACAACAGTCCTGAGATTAGTTTTATTTTGTACTAATCTCGAAAACTTAAAAATTAAAAAAATAATAATAATAATAATTGGAGAAATTTTAGAAAATTAAATAGCACATATTTACCCGAAATCACCAGAGGTCTTCATGGTATAATCATGATCTTTTGTGAATGCCACAATATCACGTAGCTTAAGTTTTGAATTGTTTGCTATGTTAACAACTTCCCTTGTATATGGATAGTATCTTCTTAGACGATCATGACGGGAGGGTATTGGTTTTTCAGCAAGCGTTACGTGGATGCACCCTCGAAACGCAAGTACTTTTTTTGGCACTGAGAAAAACATAAAACAATATTTGTAAACTTTATGCCGATACATGAAAATTAATATAACATTTGTAATCATAAAATTTTATTTCTAAAAAACAATAAAATATATATTTATTTTGATGAAAAAAATGGACTAATTTGCTCCAAGAAATACAAAAATCGAATTCAAAATATGCATTAGAATTAAAATGAAAATAATAAAATTAAATGAATTTTTGATTAATTGTATCAATAAAGTTACTATTAGAGGTTATAATTAAAAATTATATGCATTATGTCATTATTAATACATCATAAGTTAAAATTATTTGGAGGTACCAAGTAGAGCAAAATCATTAAGTAGAAGAAACATGTATTTACAAAATTTTAATATTTTTAGAACAAACCAAAAATTTAGCAAGAAAACTAAAATGAGATCAATAATAATGAATATTTTTTTTCAAATTTGTAGTTATCTTCCATGTATTAATAACTAAGAAAGAAGTGAAAAAGAAAATTAGGAAAATTAGGAAACTATAGAGTAGAAAGGGTTTAAAAGAATTTAAATAAATTAGTCAGCTAACTAAAACTGCAATAAATGCTAATTTTGTCTTCAAATTTTCAGTGAAATTATTGAGCAATTTTTCAACCTTCACACACAAACGAACATTGTCTTTTATTTATATAGATATAAAGTCAACATTGCTACCTAACATATTTCGTTCAAATCACTCTCTAAACACTCCTAAATGTGAATTTTTTAGTCGAATAGCTTTTGAGTTCAATTACAGTTAGAATTTTACACGGTTTATGTACATATTAGTTAGGCACAAAAATTTAGTTTGGCACATACATACGAACATTGCCTTTTATTTATATATATAAACAAGTAATAAAAAAAAAAAAAATTTAAGTCAATTCCTACTTTTTTTTTTTTTTTCACTATATTGCAGAAAGTCCTTTACAAATAATTTTCATTCATTTTTTTAAGTTTATCTGGCGCCATCTATTGGTAGATATATGCAACTTAAATCACAAAAAAAAAACTAAAATTAATTAATTAAATTTAATTACTGAATTAATATTTGAAAAAACTGTATCAACATCCAGTTTCATCCACTACAAGTTCAAAAAAATGTATTTGAACTTGAGTCGATGAATAAAAAGTATTTTATTAACGATTGAAAATTTGAACGAGATACATATAGGGAGAGTGTGAGCTAATAGAAGGAATTGAAAAACAGCTCTACCTATCGAATTTCGTTCAAATGTCTCTCTAAACCTTCCTGACATTAATAAGAACAAACTGTGAAATTTTCAGCGAAGCCGGTGGAAATGTTTTTGAGTATATAGAGCACACACAAATGAAAACTGCTATTTATTTATATAGATATAAAAGTATTGATTTTATACAATGAAAATAAATTAAAATAAAAATTATTTAATATCGTAACAATTACAGGGATGAGAGCAAAAATTAAGCATCGTTCATTTTTACACGCTCATTTTTTTTTCTCTTAATTGGCCATTACTTATACTTTTAATGAATCTTTCAATTCAATTAGTCATACAGAAGGCATGCAATTCATTTAACTTAGATTTTTTAGAATAAGGAAAGCAAAAATCATTATTAAGTGTACAAGTTAATAAAAATAATTAAGTTTTTGTTCAGCATTCTCTTACATCTTCAGATAAATTTGTTACTAGCTAATTGAATGAAATTTATTTCCATAATTTAATATCTAAAGATCAACTGATATTTTAAAAGCATATTTACAGAGAAACATAAATATAAATAAAAAGCACAAATATAAAAAACCTTCAAATCAATACAACTGTTCATTTTTAATAAGAATCCAAATCCTATTAGAAGCCAAAATACATTTATTATTTAAGACTAATAAAAAATGTGTTCCTCAATAGATTTTAAAACAGTTCAGTTGATTTATAATTTAACTTTGTTTCATTTTTTTCTTTTTTGTAACACAGTTAATATTTAAACTTCATATTTGTCTTTTAAATGCTTTCAATGGAAATTAAATGAAATTATGAATTAAACGGAAATGAATTATAAAATTGAAATTCAACTAACATCTAAAAATTATCAAGAAAGGCACAGATGAATTTTTTAATATCAGTTATTTACAGAAAATGAGTTATTTATCTGTTAAACTAATATATTATTTAACGTAGACTTTTTTGTTATAATTCATAAGATTTGTAAGAAAATTATGAAGATTTTAAGACAGAAAACAAGTTTAAATAATAAAATTTCTATAAAAAATAATAAAATGGATAGATGTAAAATTAATCATAATCCACTTTAGAATAGTTTTTCAGCAAAAATTGATTATATTAAATTGATTAATGAAGTAATTTTATACCAAATATCTAGTATTTTTTATTTAATCTATAGCATATGTAAAGCTGTGCTTTCATAGCATTGTATAGTCAGTTATATAGACTGTATACGCTTATATTCTGTTTAGGAAATGACATGGGTACAAATTTTCAAGTCTGTATTGATTTTTTTCTGTGTCCTTTTGAGTCATTTCAATACAGAACATAAACTGTGAGCACTCGTTCATGATCTAATTAAATATACTTAAAATTTCCTTTATGTAAGTGTAAGTCAGTTAAAAAATGTCCAACAAATCAGCACAAAAAACATTTCATAAAAAAATCCCTATATTTTATGGAGATAGAAATCCCTATATTTTATGGAGAACTTCTGAAGGCTTTAGATATGCAATCAATATAAGCTACAAGTTTTCTAATTTTAAATCAAATATGTAATTACAAAAGAGATGCACAGATACAAACTACACACATTTTAAACTTTTAAAAAATACAACAAAATAACCCATTTATATGTTTTATGTCATGTTTCAAAATCAAAACCTCAAAATAAAATGCATGTATGGAATTTGTTTTCACATTAATTGAACAATTTATAAACATAAATATTATGAAATTTTTCACTATAAAAATTATTTAAAGTCATAAACCTTTTGAAAAATTGACGCCATTGAGGATCGTGATCTGTAAATGTGGTAGGAAAATGGAAGAAGATGTTTCGATAAACATGTCTTTGGACGACTAAATGATGTTCCAGTCGTGAAAGTTGCACATGAGTTGCTACGGCGACACCTTAAAAAGAAAGTAAGACACATTATTTTAATGCAGTAAAAATCATTAAAACTATGAAATGATAAAACATTAGTTTTTCAAATAATAAAATATGTTTTACATACTATTAAATGTTAGTAAACTACTCATGCATGATAATATGTATTATTGTATATTTGATAATTGAGTATCTTATCAATATTTCACAGGTTAATGTTTCATTGAAATTCTTAGTTCTATTGATAAGCAATACTTTTTCCCTTCTCAATTTTATTTTAAGGAAAATTTTTTATGAAGTCTAATGAGATACCTAAATTATTTTCATCAGAAAAATTATCATTTGTGTTTTTGTTCAATTTTATAAATTATCTTAAAATAATTTTAAAGGTTTAAAATTAACCTAAAATGGCTCATTATGTTGAAAAGTATATCATGTGTAATATTGTTTTTAATTTCATGTGTTTAGATCAAAATTTATTTGTACATAGTAATTTAATATGTGGTATCAAAATATGAAGATCTAAAGTGCTATTTAAAAATTTTTTAATATATTCATAATGTGAAAAAATACCATTTAGTAATTTTAACCCAACAATTGCTGACTTTTACTTTGCGATTTTTCAATGAAGTAGCAATATTTTTCCCATCACAATTTTATTTTAAGGAAAACCTTTTATGAAATCTAAATAGATACCTAAATTGTTTTCATCAGAATAATGATCATTTGTATTTTTGTTGAATATTATAAATTCTCTTAAATTAATTATAAAGGTTTAAAATTTACCTAAAAGGACTCATTATGTTGAAAAGTATACCATGTATAATATTGTTTTTAATTTCATGCATTTAGATCAAAATTTATCTATACTTAGTAATTTAGCCTGTAGTAACATAATATGAAGATCTAAAGTATTATATAAAAGTTTATTAATAAATTCATAATGTGAAAAAATAGCATTTAGTAAATTTAACCCAACAATTGCTGGCTTACCTTTCCCTTTCAAATATTTTATCCTGTTCAAATGATCATCTGTCAGACCTCTCCATGATGGCACAATTACAGTTAAATATTCTGTCCGTGAAATGGCACGAGTCATCAAATGATATACAAAATTTGTAGCTACAGTGAATGCCACGCCAGTGTCACCCACAAATAGGGTGTGATTTATAACTCTTGGACCAGGGGGAGGAGGGGGAGGATCAGGCCATACGTCTAATCCTTTCATGTTGGTTGCTTTCAATTACTGGAAAAAAAAAAATATAAGTTAGAGTAATCTAAAAGTTTAAAGTATAATCAATTTTCATTACTTTTTTTAATGTTTATTACAGATGATATTTAAAACTAAAGACACACAAAAAAATTATTAATCCTTAAGATATGTTCAATTTTATGAACAGAAAGAAAAGGGTGGGGAATGCTTTCTTAATCAATTATGTTAAGAGTCGCGAAGTTGCTAGTTTCTATTATTCTCATCATAAAATCAACAGAACATTTTCCTGTTCATAATAATGATAATCCATGTAATTTCCCATTAAATAAAGAAAATAAATGAGTTGTGGAATGAAGATTCTATATATTTTAAAGGTAGAAAGATATTAATTTTATCTCAATACATTATAACAATGATTAAACATTATAGGAATAATTAATAGGTCATTATATCATTATATATTTCAAATTTAAAAGAGAAAATTTGATTTTCTTTAAACTATTGAATTTACTTAATATTTAAATAAAAGCGAATTTTTTAACAAAACTGCAGAGAATGTCATTTCGATGTAAGTTGCTGATCACATTTCTAAGAACTTATTTTCCTAGAAGTGGTAGTTTCCTAGAAGATAGTTCTCACTATCCGGGGAAGGTGAACTAATGACTATCAAATTCGTATAGATACAGTTATAAAAACGATTTTTCAGTTACCATTACATTTAAGATGTCCTTTATAAATTAAAATTAAATAAAAAATATTTAACTTACTTAGAAACAGAATAAAATATTGAGACCTAATAGAAAGGTACCTTACAATAACCGGACATAATTGATATGACATTCCCCCTATGTAAACGGATGAACCCTGCTTCTTCCATGGATGATTGCACTATCATTAAAATGAACAATATTGTTACTACAGCTATAAAATCTAGCATTAAAATTGCAGGTTTTTTTTTTTTTTTTATCTCATCAAAAGAATTGCATTAAATATAGTTTGAATTGATTCATGGCAAATAGAACTATAATCAGTAATATGCATGCTCATTGTCAGATAACAAATTCACAAATCAGAGAAGGAGTTCTTCATTAAAGCATTGGACTTCGTACAGAAATTCACATTCCCTTTAATTGGTAAGACAAACGTATAGCACCAATTCATTCGGTTCTATTATGATCATTTATGCGTTGAAAAGTTTGATTATCTTGATAAGCTTACAAAGAAACAAATTATCAGAAATTTAAAAATAGAATTAAAAGTTTATAAAATAAAACTAGATTTATAAGAAATTTACAAAATTAATTTAGATCAATATAATTTAAAATTAAGCATTGTGAAAAAGTTATATATATAAAAATATTAAAAAAGAATCTCGCAGGAGTCAAGCTCAATGCTTTTCTATACAAAAATTACGATAATATTTTAATACAATTGATGAACTTCTATAGTGTCATCTATAAGCAATACCATTCATTTTAGTATGAAAATCAAAATTATTAATTTAAATTCTTCAATAACTGTACGGTTTTCCTGTTTTAGGAAATAGATTGTAAATTCTGTTAGATTAGCTTTTGCTAATTGCCAATTTAAAAATGTTTGGAGCGTTAGAATTAAAAGGAAATTCAGTTTCAGTTCGGATTTCAAGGGAGAGAGGTCGAAGTGCCTTATAATAGCGAAGGCATGCTGATGCAGCAGGTTGTTTTCAGAATAATTTAATTCATTGAAAACATTCATTGGTGTTTGGCTACAGTATTTCATATTGTAATCAAGCATGAATAGAGATTATGTTGAATTTTGATGGCTGTGTTGAAGTTCCTTACTATTACTTTCTCAGTGTCCACTTCTGTACCTGAAAACTGATTTCGCTCTGTCAAAGTTCTCTTATTTCCTATAAATAGTCCACCATATGTTTTATTGATGGATAAAAACACGTACAATCTATTAGCCAAAGAATTTTATTCAGTTCTTTTGAGTTTTAAATTACAGAAAAGCATTATGATTTTTAAAAAATGGAATTAAAATTTATAAAAAATATTCAATAAGATAGTATTAGTTTTCTTCAATAAATGCCTTTTCAGGATTGTAAATTGGAGTACTTTACTCTTTAAAAGTCTTTTAAAAGTATTTAACCATAATTGTAAAATTATAATCATTTTTATAAAACTAAAAGTAAACTGAAAAAAAGAATTAAAGTATTTCTCAATATTATATACTTTTATGATATTCTGTTCTATCTCTCTCTCTAAAAATTACAACATTATTTTTGAAAATTAAACACTTTTTAATTAGTTACTAATTAATAAATGTGCACATTTATGCATAATTTTGAACTTTCAAAATTAATTATATTGAAGAAGAAAACAAAAAATAACTCTATAAATAATCTATAAATTTTCTCTATAAATAATTACATAATAATTAATAACTGCATTTCCATCTTGCATATCTTTTAATAAACACACACACGCACGCATACACACACACCATTTTTTAAGAGTTTTTTTTTTCTAGATAAATTAGCATTAAAAAAATATAAAATAATGTTTAATTTTTTTTCTATGCCCAGATGTTTAATCTTTTCTAAGATAGTTGATTTGTTACATATTTCATTTTTTCCTTTCTACCAACGTAATAGCACCATCTTGATGCCATCAAATATTACAAATGCAATATTTTATCATATTATTATTAAAATAGTTAAGTTCAAAATAATTAATATTTACAAAAACATATCTTAATTTTATTTAAAAATAACATATAATTCGTTAAATCAAAAGTATACTGATTTTAAAAACTGAAATTTTTTTCATAATACTGTTATATTAAAAAAATATGATTTATTCCAGTTTGTTTTAATCTCAAGTGCTCACATTCAATATATTATTATATATATTTTTGAATATATTATTAAACAATTATATATTACTTTTAAAAAATCGTTAATTTTTATAGGATCATCTACCATTTCTTTTTAACATAAAACCCACTCAATATTGACATCTTGATGTCATCAAAAATTATTAATAAAATATTTTATCATTTTTAAATTATCATCAATAATATTATAATAAAGCAGATATCAATTTACATTTATAATTAGTGAACCATTCACTATGTTACAATTATATTAATTTTAAAGATTGAAAATTTTTTTTTAATATTTTCTTATAAAAAAAGTAAAATTTATCTCCTCTCAAGTGCCTATTTTACGCAGGATTCAAAATTGATAGAAACATTATGCATATTTAAAAAAATTGTACTGATTACATCCCAGTATCCCAGTACTTGTAAATTTTAAATTTCTGTCGTGCGTCACGAACATCAGCTGATGCTACCATATTGTCAAACCGTAGTTACCTTAAGACGCTTTATTCGATCTAGAAAACTATTTTGTTCAGAAAACTACACAGATTATCGTTAAAATTAAAATACAAATAGCAGATTTACTCACATTCAACAGTTCAAAGAATTTTTCAGAAACTACACGATCAGCTGTTTTCTCCCCCGTATTGTCAAAAGAAACACTCGGAAGTGGGCGGACAACCCTCGAATCTTTTTGACAAAAGCGGTCGTTCTACCCCTCAAAAATCAATATTACCCACCGTCCTTTGCTAGCTGTGACGTCATATTTAGTTTACCTGTCTGTACATAGATGGCAGCACCAATACCTAAAGTACGAAATTTTTTTAAAATTTTTTTCTATGATTTTTTTCTTGCCTACTCCATACCAATGTGAACTATATTTTTTACCTCACTAATGAATCATGCATCATATTTGAGATCAATTAAACAATTTTACAGATGTCAATTGACTCAACATTTTATGAGCATATAAAGATGTATGAATGGCAAAAAGTAAAAAAAATTTTTTGATAGAAAAATGAAATTTTTTTTATTCGTGTATTATTAAAAAAATACATATAAATAAAATTTAAAAAAAATTTGACTAATATATAATAAGAGAAGGGGAAATAGATGTACTGAATATATTGTACTGATACTTTTACTTTAAATACTTTAGATTGCACTGAGTAAGTTCAGATAATCAAATGTATTTAGTGCTATCGAAGTAATTTTTAGAAAATAAAAAATGTAATGATAAAAATTTTACGACTTTTATTATTAAATAAATTTTCAGATTCAGATTGGTATAAAATAAATTAATATTTACATAAAATTGCACTAATTAATTATTTAAAACTCTTATTTGAATTAATTATTTTAAATTCTTTATTTGAAGGAATGTATATATGAAATACATTGGTTTAAGTAATAAAAAAGCCAAAATAATAAAAATAAAGCGAGATAGTCATAATTTTTCCATGTTTTTATGTTTTTTTTTTCATAATTTTTTTTTTTTTATTGTTAAAAGAAAATAAAAGTTAATCAATAAGTAAAAGGTTAGTTTAATCCATTACCATATGTTATTGGGATACTGTTATTCTCTTTTTATGAAAAAAAAAGAAAAAAAAAAAGTTTTTGTTCTTCAATCTTTTTCAAAAAAAGAAAAATGCATTTTGATTAAAAATATTTTATATAAACTAGATTTCCTTTAAAACCTTTTTTTTTTAAATTTATTTATTTCAAGAATGAAATTGACATGAAATAAACTATAGATTCTATAAAAGCAAATCAATTAGCTAACGTGCTAACTTCAGATGTGCTAAACGTTTAAATACTTTATTTGAAAGGGTAAGCATATCACAAATTCTGAATCTTTGATTTGCATAAAAAAAATCAAATAATAATTACTATTATTATAATTAGATGGCAACAGGAGTTCGAACGAAGTTCAGAAAATTTAAAGAGGGCAGTTAAGACTAATTTCCATTCAGATCAGGTTAATTTAACATGCTTCAAAATTGTTTGAGAATAAAATAACAAACCATTTAGGCCCATCTATTTGAAATCAATGAGAGAAGTAATGACGGTGGAATTTTGTTTGGACAACCGTTTTAATAATAGGAAAATATATTCGACAAATGAATAAATAAAAATAATAAAAATTAAATAAAAAATTATAAAAATTAATGCTAAACAATTGAAAACAAATGTATAAAAAATAATCAGCTATATATAAGTTACCCATAAAATTTAGAATTTCATGTAAAAACAAAACGCATAACAGTAATCTTAAAAAAAAAAAAAAAATATAAAGAATTCCAAGCGATTCTCTTTTTTGAAAAATCTCATTTTCACTTTGAAATAACATTGTCTTCGTTTTCCCCAGAAGACCTTTTAGAACATTTTTATATGATTTAGTTACATAATTATTAGGTCGAAAAAAATTTGAATCAATACTATGTATAAAAAGCTAGTGAAAATTTTTTAAATATTATTTATTAAACAGCTCGTGAAAGAAGTTTAAATATACCAATAAAAATAGCCTGTGGCAGAAATTTTTATAAAATTAACCAATAAGAAACGTTGAAAGTAGTCAAGGACATGAAAAAGTTGATCAAAGAAACCAAAAACTCCACTGTCGAAAACAATACCCATAATTTTACGGGTAATAATAAAAATAAATTGAAAAGGTAAAAAATTAATCTAAATAAGTATAGCTTATTCTAGAAAAGGAAAATAAAAGCTACTTAATTAATGCATAATTAGTTTGGCTAATAACCACATATCAGTAAAAAAACGTTATTTTCCTTTTTCAAAACACAAATAATTTTTGATTTAAAAACTTTCTATTAAACTTTATTTTCTATTTAAATTTTTTTGTTCACTTTTAAAATTTAGATTTTTTTTATGACAAATTTTTAAACCAAAGGGAAAAAAATCTAAAGAATTTTTTTTTTATTTCATTTATTTATGAAGTAGATTAGCATAAAAAACTCTAACTTGCATAAAAGTAAATGAACTATACATAAATTATTTTAAATTCTTTATTTAAAGTATGCTCATCTTAGATTGGGATGCATTGGCTTAAGTAATTAAAAAAATTGCTAAAAAACAAAAACAAAAAACAAAAAAAACCAGACAGCCATAGTTTATTCTTTTGGCTTATATAAAAGAAAATAAAAACTATTTAATAAATGAAAATCAAATATTTTTTTATTACTTTATCTTACTGGGATAACAATATTCTCATATTAGAACAAAGAAGAAATAACTTATTTTTTATTTAAATTTATTTACGTTTAAAAAAGATAAATTTATTAAAATTTATTTATATAAAAAGTTTAGTTTCATTAAATTTTTTTTTTTATTTAATTTATTTATTTATAACTAAAGATTAGAATGACATGCTACAATTGCTCTAATCATTGAATATCTCTACTAGATATCACTATTAGATTTAGATATCTCTATTAGATAACTTAAATCTAATTTATGCTACCAATGCTCTTAATTATTACTACCAATTACAGTTAGATTTGCTAAATGCTTAAATTCTTTATTTGAAGATGTATCCATGTTATAGATTGTGAACTAATGATTTACGTAATAAAAAAAAAAATGCAGCATAAAAATTAAGTAATATTTAATTATTATTAAATAATTAATTATATTTTAATAATATTAATTAATTAATTAATGGTATTGTTAATTTAAATAGTTATAGTTTATTTTATTAGTTTGGATAAAATAAATGGCTAGTTAATTTAATTACTTGCCATATGTTACTATATGCCATATGCTACTATATTATACTACATTAACCTATGGGTACGAATAATTTCTGATTTTTAAAATTTTTATTTTAATTTCTTTTGTTCAATCTCAGAATTTCGATTCTTTTATAGCATAATTTTTAATTTTTAAAAAAAAAATCTAAAGATTTTTTTTTTTTTTTTTTTTTTTTTTTTTTTTATGAATTAGATCGGTATTAGATGAACTATAATTTATCTGACATAATATAGAAAATCAGATTTCCTACATTTCATAATTTTTATTAAAATTTAATTAATTTTTATTTGAATCAGTAAGCTGCGCATAGCATATGGCGAGTATGGAAAGAAGTGCTATCATTTTGATTGAATCATATGGCGTCGAGTAACAAACTATATTTTCATGTAATATAAATATTTATGCGTGAATAAATTAAAAGGAGATGAAAGCAGCTGATGCGATGAATATAAAATACTCACATCTGTTAAATAATCTAAGACTCTCTGTTAAATAATCTCTCACATCTCTCTTGGCATCAGCTACCGCAATGGCCGTTTTTCGCTGTCAAAAGCACGTCTTTCTTCAAACACTATGTCTTCTACCCAGAATCCTCCACTATATGCGCTAAAGATGTCAGAATCAAGTGTAATCTTTGTCATTCCCATTCCAATTTTAATCCACCAGATGGCACCCCTAGAGATTTCTAACACTTTTTTTTATTCGCTTTGTATAGAAATAGAACAGAAATATCGATTTTCTCCCTGAGAGCAGGGGATGGCGTTTCAACAAGTGCAGTAGAAGTTTTTTTTTTTAATTTAACATCAATGAAAGCGTGTTCATCTTTAGTTTTAATTAACGATTTAGGGAGGTTTTTTAAATAGTTAAAATTATACAATTGTGAATTACATTATTAATTACTACTTAAGAAGTATATATTTTTAACTGAATACGAGATATATTTAATTTGTATTGAATTTTTAATTACAAAAAATATATTTTAAGTTATGAATAAAAGGAAAAAATAGCTAATATCTTACTTATAAATCAATGTAGATGCTAGAAATTAAAATGCGCATTAATTTCTAATCTTTTAACTTACTGGATATCAATTTAAATGAAAGCAAAACAAGCAAATTAAATCTTTTGAACACAAAAAAAGCATATTTCAGAATTGTATTAGAGGTCATGGCTGAATATTCTAAGAAAAAAATTTTTAATGGCTTTAACTTCTCAATTGGATGCATCACTTGAAACAATGAAATTCGAAAAAAACATTTTATTGCACAAAATTTCAAAATGCACAATTCTGAATTATACATTTATGATACTACAAAATATAACTGTAAAATCGATATATACATTTCTCAAAGTTTCTATGTGCAACCGCCTATGTATGGCCTCAATTTACTTCTAAATTTTCCTAAAATTGGCAAGGATAATTTTAATACAAAACCTAGATCAACTGAAAAAGAATTTTGAAATTTGATCAATATTCGTTAAAAAATAACCTAATTTGGAACAAATTAGATTTCACAGCAATTTGGCGAATTTTTTTGGTTGGTGAATTTTTTCAAGGTTGATGTAATTTTTTCATTGTTACTGTTTTTTACGCTGTTTACTCTTAAATTTGCAATGCCAATTTGCAATGAGCTTTTAAGAAAAAAAAACTATTCAATCAGACCAGAATTGACTCTAAACGAAGAGCAACTTGTAGATCTATAGAAAATGGGGAGTTCGATCAGAAAATCGGAATGTATCTTATAGGTTGAGAATGATCAACGATAGAGCTGAAGAAAGCGAAGATACTGTATTGAACAGACGGGAATCTAAATAAAAAGAGTTAATAACTTTTATTTTCTGAAGCCGTGAAACACCATGTTAAATGTGCTAGTTATGTATAAAGATGAATGACTGTATAATATTTTGCATTATAAAAGCAAATATTTTTAATCGTCAAGTATTTTTTCCGATATAGCGGCAATTGACTAATTAAAAATATCCCTATTTATATAAACTTGCCGATTTATCTCATTTTAATGCACTGAATATAAAAATACGTGTCAAAGCAGGAAATAAGAAAGTGATTTATTTAAATTTCATGGGTATAAAAACAAGACAATTTGTTAACTTGTAAAGAATGTAAAGTTGCATTAAATGTTCATTTAGAAAATTATTAATGAATCATCATTGATCAGGTATTCCTGTCAGTAATTCCTGCAGTTAATACACTCTTCGCAATCATTTTTTCAATTTTTTATATTTTTTATGAGATGGACTTGGTTATAAATAAAAATTGTCGTATAGCGAATACAATTTTATGACTTTTTTTTTTTTATCCAGATTGATTGTGCTTCTGATGTCCTGATATTGAGAAGACCTCACATGATTAGATTTAAATATCAGTTGATACTTTGAAATTTTAGGAAATTCAATGGGAGCATTCTTAATGGATTTTCAAATATTCAAGTGATTATAAATCTTGTCAAGTATTTAAAAGCCTTTCAAATACTGCTAAACCAACTGCTGCAGAGAAATGTTATCTCAAATCTTCCAAATAGTGAACCTTATGATGATACACAATCATTTTAACGAAACCGATGGTACTTTGTCCAAATATCTGAAAGATCAGACAGATGAGCTTTTTTTCTCTATCAAAAGGCTAAAAATGTCCCATTCATTTACATGAATATGTAATGAATCTGTCTTGCTTAAACATGATACGTGGAAGAACCTGTAGAACAGCAAAATTCTTTACCATGTTAAGGCAAATGTATCCTGTCAGTGACCGTTCTGTGAAAAAAGGGACAGATTGATTTCATTTCTGGGCATCCCCTAACCACACATCGATTTCTGTTCTTTCCCTTTCATTTTTGATAACTTTATGGTACTTCTCTCAAACATTGCAATTATGTCCTTTAAATTTTTTGCAAACGTAGAAAATTGTGATGAACACTTGGAGCAATAATGTATCAACAACTCAACACTTTCATAACTAATTACGTGTTCGGTCTCATGGCATAAAACTACTGCATACTTTCTAAAACGGCTGCTATACTTTTTGATATCTTCATCCTAGACACACAGCATATAGATTCACTGAAAAATAAATTTGTAAAAAGTATCTAATTTTCTAAAACTCCTCTATTTTTCTAAGCCAAGCAGAATCCTTCATATTTTTCTTATCATAAATTATTACCTACAATCAAATGATTTATACGCATAAAAAACATTAGAATTCAGTAATTAGTTTTTTTAAATTTAGTATAGAGCACTGTATACTATCTTTTTTTTTTTTTTTTAAGTTTATTTTTTTCTCAGAATTATCAGTAAAAAATTAATGCCTTAAGAATTAAAGAAAAACTCCTCCTTAGAATATTATTTGTCAAAGATAAATAGAATTTAAGTGTGAAAATGAAAGAGCAGATCTTTTAAAGGAAGAGAAATTTAGATGGTGTAAGATTAGTCATATTTTAAAAGAAAAATAGTTATAATTAATCGTTATATTTTGATGTGCATAAGTGGATAAAAAGCTTAGAACAAACTAATAACAAAAATGATATCCAAAACGGAATATTAATAATTTATTGTGATACTGATCGAGATTTTTATCTCTGAAAATTTTTAACTGTTGAAATTTTAAAAAAAATTTTTAACATAAAGCTTAACTTTAAAATTATACATATATATACATATATATACTTTCATACATAATTATATAAATCATAATTGCAATTAAAAACAAAAACTTTTAATAAATGAAATCTTGTAGTTAAACAGAAAATTAAGAAAGCGATTAATTTATTTAACACTCTATGAACAAAATTAGATGTTAAACAAATCTGCATCTTTTTTTAAATATTTAAATAGATCCAAACACTTCGATGCAGATTTCACTCATTTTGCATTATCAAATGAAAAAAATATATGCTACAACCAAAATCGAGAAATAGCCCCCCCCACCCACCCAGGGGGCATACGAAGTAGATGATCGGTGTCGCAAGCAGCAACCCAAACAACAACACGAGATTGACCCGGAAATTTCCCCCGGCACACATGTCACCCGAGCGTCCCGGCACTGTACTACCACAGTGGGACCAGACCAAGCGCAAATTTATTTAAAATTCAAAAGTTTTACATAGTATATAAAATACAGGTACAAGTACAAATAGGTTATGAATTAATACAAAATGGTAGTCCTTGGTTAAAATATACAATAATATACAATAATAAAAATAGGAACTAGTCGTTACTGACAGTTCATTTTTAAAGTAGAAGTAGTTACAAAAATGATTAAGATAAAATGGTGAAAGTGAATTTGGTTAAAATATATATAAAAATATAAGTATAATCATCTAGATTATCAGTAAATAAGAAGTTCAAATGATATTAGTCCTTGTTACTTAAGAGTTCATTTTTATCAAGTCAAGGGTAGTTAATCATTTAGTCCATCAATAATAGTCTCTAATTTGTTTTTCATTATAAGTTCGATACCTACCCTGACCTGATGGTTCTCTAGTAACTTTGCTAGTTTCACCTTTGCGTAGTTTCTCGGGAAGTATTCCCGTCTGATGTCTGTCCAGTTTATGCATTGGAAGATTAGATGGTTTCTATCTTCAATGGATAGTCCTCAGGAGCAGGTGGAGCTTCCGTTGAAGAACTTGTGTTGGTAGCTTGCGATGGCACCATGACCGGTGATAATTTGGTTCAAGAAGAAGTTTCCTAGGGTTCTTTTTGGGTTGATCTTTTCATAGATCTCAAAGACGGCTCTTCCCTTAGCCGAATTTACCCAATGATTTTGCCACTCTGTCAAGATGTCATGTTTAAGGAGCTTCTTAATGAACCGGATGGGAATATACATATTTTGGTCAATGGTGTCCCTTGATGTTGCTTGTTTTGCATATTGGTCTGCAAGCTCGTTTCCGTGGATACCAATATGAGCCCTGGTCCAGATAAGTTCTATGGTTGCAGTAGACTTATTGAGGAGTTGCTTGAGGTGGAAGATGCTGCGTTTAATATTATTGGGGTTATGAAGTGCTTGAAGTACAGATCTAGAGTCTGTGATAATTTTAAAGTGGAGAATATTGTTGGATATAATATGATGGATAGCCATTTCTATTGCTTTTAATTCTGCCATAAAGACAGGTGCCTCATCATTGAGTCTAACGATCTTATGTGAAGTTTCGACTCCGTTCCCTACTACCACCATGGCACTGCCTACCTTGTTGCTCATTTTAGAGCCATCTGTATAGATACAGTGCCCTCCTTCTTCTTCGTTGAGATGCCTCCATTTAAATTTCTGTTTATACCAGGGAGGTTCAATGTTTGGTCTTTTTCCAAATTGTTGGTGGAGTATAATTGGTTGTTAATTAGGAGGTCGGTCTGCAGGTACCTAAGGTGGTAGAGCTTAGTAAGAGATCGCAGTGTCACTTCAATGGGTGGGATACCAGCCAGGATTTGAAGGGCATCTGTCGATACAGTTCTATAGCATTTGGTGACATTTAAAAGTCCTATTCTTACAAAAGAGTCTTGGAATTTTCTTTGTAGTTTATTAAGTTTAGTGATCTGTTTTGCTTTATTGTTGAACCATATTTCGTGATCCTAAAACATTATCTTTTCCAAGACTCTTTTGTAAATTTCCTTTTTAACTGGTGGTGAAGGTCCCCAGTAGACTCTGGTTGTCCTATTTATTTTCTGCATTATTTTTGAGATCTTGTTTGTGACATAGTCCAAGTGGGGGGTGCCATGATAGATGTTTGTCCATGACGACTCCCAGGTACTTAAGTTGATTTTGATATTTGATTTTATGTGTTCCAATTTTGATATTTGGGATATGAGAATAGTTCTTATTGGCAAAGATGGAGAAGATGCTCTTGTCGTGGTTAAGTTTAAGGTCATTTTGATTGAACCAGTTAAGTACCTTTTAAGTGGATCTATGCACAAGTTGGTAAAGTGATATGTGGCTGGAGCACTGAACATAATCACTACGTCGTCAGCGAAGGCTTGTATGCAGGAATGCTGTCCTAGGTCGATTTCTAATATTCCATTAATATAAATGTTCCATAATATCGGACCCAGGCAGGATCCCTGTGGGATACCTTTGTCATAAGGTTGATTTACATCTCCCAAAGTGACTCGCCTATCCTGCAGAAAGCTGTGTAGAATTGCCTTGAGGTAAGTAGGGATATTGAGGTTAAGAATTTTATGCTTAAAAATATTCCAATTTGCAGAATTAAAAGCATTCGCACGTCTAGTGAGATAATGCACGTGACGTGGTTTCTTGCTTGTGCGTTAGAAATGAAAGATTTGATGTTTTGAAGAGCATTAATAGTTGATCTTTTCTTTCTAAAACCAAATTGTAGGTGGTTGAGAAGATTTCTTTCCTCAAGGAAGAGCGACAGTCTTTCTGCGATAATTTTGTCGAATATCTTGCCCCAGCATGGCAGGAGGCAGATAGGTCTATATCCACTAGGGTGGGTTGGGTCCTTGTGTACTTTTGGGATGAGTGCTACCTTCGCCGTTTTCCAGGTTGCTGGAAATTCACCTTTTCCAGTAGTTGGTTTAGTAGGCCTCTGAACCATTCCGGGTTAGCATAGTAAATTTCTTTTACTATCTCGCCCGGGATTCCATCAAGACCTGGTGCCTTTCTGGGCTTTATATTTTCAATGATGGACTCTAATTCTCCGTTTTTAATCTCCATGAAGTTAGGGTCTCGGTCAAAATACAAGGAGGTGCCTGTAATTCCTGTTAAAGGGAAGTGGTAGCTTAATATGGTGGACTGTGATTCTGCTATATTATTTGTTAGAGTGCCGTCTTCTTTCTTGATATTAGTGGTAGCTGTTGTTCTTGGTTTCTTATTGGTAATTATGTTAAAATTTTTCCCGAAGCAGTTGGATGTGGTAATACTATTGATAAACTGTTTAAATTTGTTTCTTTTGTATTGATTATTAGCTTCTTGTACTCTGCAAGGAATTTTTAAATGCTTCTTTTTTAATTGTACGAAGGATGGAATTAGATTCTTTTTGGAATAACCTTCGAAGAGCTCTTGTCTTGCTTCTTTTAATTTTTAATTCTTTTGCCCACCATATAGCATTCCTTTGTTTGTTAATTTGATTAGAGTTGCTAGGGGTCTGGATAGTTTCCGAACTATTTCTCTCTGAATGTTGAAAATAGTCGTGTTGAAGTCTGTGGATTCTTAGAGATTGCAGTTTTCAATAATTTTGGATATGTTGCATTTGACCTCGAGCCAGTTGCGGAGATTAAGAGAAATGGCATGTGACTGGGAGGTGGAGGTATCGCAATTTAGAGTCCATATACATTGGAGAAGACGATGGTCGCTGTTGGATATTTCGTCCAATACTTCTAGGGAGATTCCTTGTTCTATATTCTTAGTGAGGAGCAGATCTATCCAACTCTGACCCCTGCTACAGTCAAAAGTTGGAGGGAGATCCGGGGAATTCTCGATGTTCATTTCTAGAAGATTGGCGAAGGAGATCAATTGTCTTCCTCTTTCATCGTCATTTCTTTTCCCCACACTTTAGACTTCGCATTGAAGTCTCCAAAAAGGAGGATCTTGTAGTGTGGGTATTTTTCTATCCACCTTTGAATGGTGCTCAGACTATTTACCAGTTCACCTCTAGGTGGGCAGTAGGCCGAGATGATAAAGCAGTCATTTTTGTGTATGTTGGCCAGAGTAACTACCAGAAATCTGTTCTGGAAGATCATTTGACACTGGAACTTATTCTTTATGAGTAAGGCCGCCTTGGGTTGCACTCCGTGAGCAATGATCTTGTACTCTTTCGGAATGCAGGTTATCATGTTGCTGTAGGTGAACGTTGATTGAAAGAAAGTCCAGATTAAGTGATAAAATGGACTGGTTCAATTGGATGTTCGCTGCACGTGAATTCCCAAGGTTGATGTGGGCGCCTTTGATAGAGAGGATATTTTTAAAATTATCCATAGCATGTTCTTGCTATGATGAAGTTCTTTTCCTTCTCATAAATCTTGCAGCTTCTGTCTGTGCAGGAGTGAGAAGTTGCAAATGTTGTCTTGTATTTTTTATTGTGAGTTAGGCAGTTAATGCAGCTAGGATGTTCCTTGCAGTTCTTCCAATTGTGGTCAGTTTTGCCACAATTGGTGCAGATTTCCTCCTTGCTGTTGCAGTGTTTTGCTATGTGGCCGTATTTCCCACATTTGTAGCAGTGAGTGGGGCGCACGTATTCTTCAAAACTAATTCTTTCCCAACCTAAGTTAATTCTCTTTTCCTTCATGATGTTATTAAACATTTTGGGATTGATCTCCAAAATCCAGTTTTTCCCTCTTTTATTTGTAAAACTGTGGTTGATGATGAAATCTGTTTCTATGTTTTCTTCTTTTGGGAATTGCTGCCTTAAGTTGTCTAGTATGTCGTCTTTTGTGGTTTCCGTGGCAACATCAAAGCAGATTATCTGTGGCCATCTTGCTGCTGGTTTTGCAATGTTGTAATCGCCTGCCAGTTCGTCTTGCTTTTTGAATTCAGCGATAAGCTTGTCGAGGTCATCTTCATTTATGGTTTCAATTATAATTCCACCATCTCTGATGGGACGGACGCTCTTGACTCCGACATTAATTTTCCTGATATCAATTTTATTTTGGATTGTGGTTTTCGTTTTTATTGAGGAGTTGGTGGAGTTAATAACTTTGGGTTTAATGGTAGTTAAGAATTTCTGTTGGAAAACTACTCTGGGTTTGCTTTTGTCCCTTTTTTGGGGAGCAGCGGTTTTGGCCTTTTCGGCATAAGAGGGTTTAGGAACGAATACAGTATTGTTGGCAGAGTTGTTGTTATGGAGTTCACATATTCTGCCCTCAAGTTGGGCCATTTTGATACTTTGTTTCGTAATAAGATTTACTAGGGACAGTGCATTGTTACGAAATTCCGTTCTCATGTCAATCGTAATGCCCTTTTTGTCCGTGAGATTGAAAATGGCTTGGTAGTGGTTAAGAGCCACTTCCATGAGTTCGCTGGCTGCCTTTGGCAGTTTTTTGAGAAGATTCTCTTGGGGTAAGAGTCCTTCTAATATCTCGTCCATATTTGGAGTGTTTGGCTCTATAGTCACAGAGAAGGAATGGTATTGTAGAAAAGAAGTCAATAAAAAGCAGGATGCAGTTGTAAAAAAAACACTGAATGTGAAGCAAAAACTACCCCGGTGAGCTGCCCCTCCACACACATCATGAATCAAAAATCAAAAATCAAAACAATGTATTGCTGATAAGAAAAGTAACTACTTAAAAAAAAAAATTTCTGGGTTATATTACGAAAGTATACATTATGCAGATACTGATAAAAATAAAGGAAAAAGTACATGGAGATATGTTCATTGTAGCACAATATTTCAACATCATATTATACAATAAATCAGATATAAAAACAAATTTGTGGAAGTAAACACTAAATACACAAAAAAATAAAAAAGGGATAAGGATGCCCTCAGGAAACCTGAAAACTACCCCCCAAACGAAGAGAAATGGATGCCCCCTGAAAATTACCCCCAAATGGTAAAAGGGCGCTAAAAGTAAAACTAAGCATCCGGAAACAAAAAGATGACCCCACCTGAAAAATACCCCCCGCCCCCAATGGGAGAGAAAAAAAAAAAAGGAAAAAATGAAGGTTTTGACACTTTCCTAACAAAAGAAAAAGCACCAAAAAGGAAAATTAAAAATGAGAAGTAGGCACAAATAAAAAAGATAGCAGGTATGTACATGGCGACACAATTGAAAAACAAAATTTACATGGAGGTGTAGATCAAAAACATCTCTATAAAAATATTCTTAAATACACCAAAACTCAATGTCGAAAAAGATTGTTTATACCTAGAATCATGAGAAATGGCGCAATAGTAAAATGAAAAACTAAAACCGGAAGGCACATATCAAAACATTATCAAGGATAGTACGAAGTGTAGCATCTGGAATGAAAATTTACAAGAAGAAATGCAGGGTTTCATAGAGTGTAAAAGGATCTTCTCAGAAGTATGCTACAACCAAAAGTAAGACCAATTATTTTTTTTTTCAAAAACTCTATATTTATTCTTCCAAATTTATTTCATCGCCTTCAAAGTAATCCCCTCCGGACACAATGCACTTATGCCAACTTTTTCCAATCCTCAATGCATGCTAAAAAGTCATCAGCAGGGATGGCCTTTAAAACGCGCGGCGATTCACGTTGAATCTCTTCAATCGACTCAAAATAGGGAATAGCCAGAAGTCGCACGGTGTGAATACGGTGGTGGTGGAATAATATGGGTTTCATTTTTGGCGAAAACGTCACGAAGAATCAATGCAGTGTGAGCTAGTGCATTCAGTGCTTTCCGTACCAATCGAGATTTGATGCGTTTGAGGGCCAAAATATAATTGATCGATCGTTTTGAAATTCTAACATCATCAGCAAGCTCTCTAATTGTAAATAGACGATTTGCAAGAACCAAATCTTTAATTTTTTTGGACGTGAGCTACGTCGGTTGAGGTGGATGGTCGACCTGAGGGCTCTTCGTCTTCAACGCGTTCTCTATCGTCTTTGAACTGTTTATACCACATCTAAACATTTCTTTCCGATATAGGAACGCTCACTGAATGTCTTTTGTGACATTGTATACGTTTCCGCAAACGAAATTTAATGCAAGTTCTTTGCTCAATTAATTTAAACATTTCAAAAATCGCCGGAATTATTGTTAGCGTGTCACAAAGTCAAGTGTAACTCCAACGCTAATAAATATTTTGACATCAAATTTCACACAGATGTTAAGGACAGTGCCAGCAACCTAAAAAGAAAAAAAACAATTGAAATTCCATAAACTCCGGGAATTTTAAATTGAAAATTGGTCTCACATTTTGGACACAGTAGTATATATACTTTCCATACATAATTATATATATATATCACAATTGCAATTAAAAACAAAAACTTTTAATAGATGAAATCCTGTAGTAAAACAGAAAATTAAGAAAGCGATTAATCTATTTAACACTCCATGAACAAAATTAGATGTTAATCTGTATCTGCATCGAATTTTTTTAAATATTTAAATAGATTCAAACACTTCGATGTAGATTTCACTTATTTTGCATTATCAAATGAAACCGAAACCGAAGGTACTTTGTCCAAATATCTGAAAGATCAGACAGATGAGCTTTTTTTTTCTCTATCAAAAGGCTAAAAATGTCCCATTCAATAATTCGGTAACATTTACATGAATATGTAATGAATTTGTCTTGCTTAAACATGATACGCGGAAGAACCTTAGAACAGCAAAATTCTTTACCATGTTAAGGCAAATGTATCTGTCAGTGACCGTTCTGTGAAAAAAAAGGGACAGATTGATTTCATTTCTGGGCATCCCTAACCACACATCGATTTCTGTTCTTTCCCTTTCATTTTTGATAACTTTATGGTACTTCTCTCAAACATTGCAATTATGTCCTTTAAATTTTTTGCAAACGTAGAAAATTGTGATGAACACTTGGAGCAATAATGTATCAACAACTCAACACTTTCATAACTAATTACGTGTTGGGTCTCATGGCATAAAACTACTGCATACTTTCTAAAACGGCTGCTATACTTTTTGATATCTTCATCCTAGACACACAGCATATAGATTCACTGAAAAATAAATTTGTAAAAAAGTATCTAATTTTCTAAAACTCTCTATTTTTTCTAAGCCAAGCAGAATCCTTCATATTTTTCTTACCATAAATTATTACCTACAATCAAATGATTTATACGCATAAAAAACATTAGAATTCAGTAATTAGTTTTTTTAAAATTTAGTATAGAGCACTGTATACTATCTTTTTTTTTTTAAGTTTATTTTTTTTTTCTCAGAATTATCAGTAAAAAATTAATGCCTTAAGAATTAAAAAGAAAAAAACACCTCCTTAGAATATTATTTGTCAAAGATAAATAGAATTTAAGTGTGAAAATGAAAGAGCAGATCTTTTAAAGGAAGAGAAATTTAGATGGTGTAAGATTAGTCATATTTTAAAAGAAAAATAGTTATAATTCACGTTATATTTTGATGTGCATAAGTGGATAAAAAGCTTAGAACAAACTAATAACAAAAATGATATCCAAAACGGAATATTAATAATTTATTGTGATACTGATCGAGATTTTTATCTCTGAAAATTTTTAACTGTTGAAATTTTAAAAAAAATTTTTAACATAAAAGCTTAACTTTAAAAAATTATACATATATATACATATATATACTTTCATACATAATTATATAAATCATAATTGCAATTAAAAACAAAAACTTTTAATAAATGAAATCTTGTAGTTAAACAGAAAATTAAGAAAGCGATTAATTTATTTAACACTCTATGAACAAAATTAGATGTTAAACAAATCTGCATCTTTTTTAAATATTTAAATAGATCCAAACACTTCGATGCAGATATCTCTCATTTTGCATTATCAAATGAAAAAAATATATGCTACAACCAAAATCGAGAAATAGCTCGCCCCCCCCACCCACCCAGGGGGCATACGAAGTAGATGATCGGTGTCGCAAGCAGCAACCCAAACAACAACACGAGATTGACCCGGAAATTTCACCCGGCACACATGTCACCCGAGCGTCCCGGCACTGTATTACCACAGTGGGACCAGACCAAGCGCAAATTTATTTAAAATTCAAAAAGTTTTTACATAGTATATAAAATACAGGTACAAGTACAAATAGGTTATGAATTAATACAAAATGGTAGTCCTTGGTTAAAATATACAATAATATACAATAATAAAAATAGGAACTAGTCGTTACTGACAGTTCATTTTTAAAGTAGAAGTAGTTACAAAATGATTAAGATAAAATGGTGAAAGTGAATTTGGTTAAAATATATATAAAAATATAAGTATAATCATCTAGATTATCAGTAAATAAGAAGTTCAAATGATATTAGTCCTTGTTACTTAAGAGTTCATTTTTATCAAGTCAAGGGTAGTTAATCATTTAGTCCATCAATAATAGTCTCTAATTTGTTTTTCATTATAAGTTCGATACCTACCCTGACCTGATGGTTCTGTAGTAACTTTGATAGTTTCACCTTTGCGTAGTTTCTCGGGAAGTATTCCCGTCTGATGTCTGTCCAGTTTATGCATTGAAGATTAGATGGTTTCTATCTTCAATGGATAGTCCTCAGGAGCAGGTGGAGCTTCCGTTGAAGAACTTGTGTTGGTAGCTTGCGATGGCACCATGACCGGTGATAATTTGATTCAAGAAGAAGTTTCCTAGGGTTCTTTTTTTGGGTTGATCTTTCATAGATCTCAAAGACGGCTCTTCCCTTAGCCGAATTTTTACCCAATGATTTTGCCACTCTGTCAAGATGTCATGTTTAAGGAGCTTCTTAATGAACCGGATGGGAATATACATATTTTGGTCAATGGTGTCCCTTGATGTTGCTTGTTTTGCATATTGGTCTGCAAGCTCGTTTCCGTGGATACCAATATGAGCCCTGGTCCAGATAAGTTCTATGGTTGCAGTAGACTTATTGAGGAGTTGCTTGCGGTGGAAGATGCTGCGTTTAATATTATTGGGGTTATGAAGTGCTTGAAGTACAGATCTAGAGTCTGTGATAATTTTAAAGTGGAGAATATTGTTGATATAATATGATGGATAGCCATTTCTATTGCTTTTAATTCTGCCATAAAGACAGGTGCCTCATCATTGAGTCTAACGATCTTATGTGAAGTTTCGACTCCGTTCCCTACTACCACCATGGCACTGCCTACCTTGTTGCTCATTTTAGAGCCATCTGTATAGATACAGTGCCCTCCCTTCTTCTACGTTGAGATGCCTCCATTTAAATTTCTGTTTATACCAGGGGAGGTTCAATGTTTGGTCTTTTTACCAAATTGTTGGTGGAGTATAATTGGTTGTTAATTAGGGAGGTCGGTCTGCAGGTACCTAAGGTGGTAGGAGCTTAGTAAGAGATCGCAGTGTCACTTCAATGGGGTGGGATGTAATTTAGGATTTGGAAGGGCATCTGTCGACACTGCTTTCTGTAACACTTTGTAACGTTGGAGAAGACCAATTCTTTGAAGTTTGTTAAGCTTGGAGATCTGTTTAGCTTTTATTATTGTACCAAATTTCGTGACCATAGAACGCATTATCTTTTCCAGGACTCTCTTTTGTATATCTCTTTTTTGACTGGTGGAGAGAGTCCCCAGTAAACTCTTAGTTGTCCTGTTAATTTTTTGCATAATTTTAGAGATCTTGTTTGTGACATAGTCCAAGTGGGGGTGCCATGATAGATGTTTGTCCATGACGACTCCCCAGGTACTTAATCTGTTTTTGGTATTTGATTTTAAGAGATCCAATTTTGATATTAGGAATGTGAGCGTAATTTTTATTTGCAAAGATGGTGAAGAAGCTTTTGTCGTGGTTAAGAAAATAGGTCATGAAGGTCAAACCAGTTAAGTACCTTTAAGTGGATCTATGCACATGTTAGTGAAGTGGTATGTGGCTGAGCACTGAACATAATAATAACGTCGTCTGCAAAGGCTTGTATGCATGAATGCTGTCCTAGGTCGAGTTCTAAGATTCCATTAATATAAATATTCCATAAAATTGGACCTAGGCAGGATCCCTGTGGGATACCTTTGTCATAAAGTTGAGTTGTATCTCCCAAAGTGACTCTCCTATCTTGCAGAAAGCTGTGTAAAATTGCCTTGAGGTAAGTTGGTATATTGAGATGTAGAATTTTATTCAAAAAGGACAGTCCAATTTGCTGAATTGAAAAGGCGTTCGCCACGTCTAGTGAGATAACACATGTGACGTGGTTTCTCGCTTGTGCATTAGAAATGAAGGAAATGATATGTTGAAGAGCGTTAATAGATGATCATTTCTTTCCCTAAAGCCGAATTGTAGGTGATTGAGAATATTTCTTTCCTCAAGGTAGAACGACAGTCTTTCTGCAATAATTTTGTCAAATATCTTGCCCCAGCATGGCAGTAGGCAGATAGGGTCGGTATCCACTGAGGTAGAGTTTGGTCTTTATGTGCCTTTGGGATTAGCGCCACCTTCTGCCGTTTTCCAGATTGCTGGGAATTCTCCTTTTCCAGGAGTTTGTTGAGTAGGCCTCTGAACCACTCCGGGCTAGCATAGTAGATTTCTTTTTACTATCTCGCCCGGGATTCCATCAGGACCAGGTGCCTTTCTGGGCTTAATATTTTCTATAATGGCCTCCAATTCTCCATTGGAAATTTCCAAGAAGTTAGGGTCTCTGTCAAAGTGCAAGAGAGGTGCCTGTAGTTCCTGTTAAAGGGAAATGGTAGGCTAATATGGTGGATTGTGATTCTGCTAATGCTATGTGTTAGAGTGTACCGTCTTCTTTCTTGATATTGGTTGTGGCTGTTGTTCTTGGCTTCTTATTTGTGATAATATTAAAATTTTTCCCGAAGCAATTTGAAGTGGTGATACTATTGATAAACTGTTTAAATTTGTTTCTTTTTCGTGTTGATTATTAGTTTCTTGTACTCTGCAAGTGATTTTTTAAAAGCTGCTTTTTTAATTGTACGAAGGGTGGAGTTAGAGTTCTTTTGGTATAATCTTCGGAGTGCTCTTGTCTTGCTTCTGTTTAATTTTTAGTTCGTTTGTCCACCATATAGCATTCCTTGGTTTGTTATTAAGAGTAGTGTTGCAAGGGTCTTGATAATTTCTGAACTATTTCTTTCTGAATGTTAGCAATAGAATTGTTAAGGTTTGAAGATTCTAGGAGATTGCAATTGTCAATAATGTTGAAAATGGTGCATTTGACCTTGAGCCAGTTTCGGAGACCAAGAGAAATGTCATGTGATTGGGTGGTGGAAGAATCTGCAATTAAGGATCCAAGTAAGCTGGAGTAGACGATGCGTCGCTATTGGAAATTTCGTCCAATCCCACTTCTAGTGAGATTCCTTGTTCGATGTTTTTAGTGAGGAGTAGATCTATCCAACTCTGACCCCCTGCTACAGTCAAAAGTTG
>BPLR01018721.1:0-25064 GCA_021605095.1 Caerostris extrusa
TTTCAAATATTTATAACATTCTGATGGTAAGGAGAGGAAGCTACGTCTTATGCGCTTTCAATACATATAGGCTTATGATAATATAGGATGTAATGATACGTATAGGCCAACCAAGATTGCGTGGAAAACTGGCACGTGCCCAAATCGGACGGATTCAAAAAAAGAGCGACGTCATAGGAAAGAAAATGTCATATAGGAGAGATTCCGATTGCAATAAAAAGCAATTGAAATTAATTTTAATCATTAAAATTTATATATGACAGTATATTAAATGAAAAACTAGGTGAACAAATTATGCACTTGGTATTATACCTTTTACTTTCAAAAAGGCTTTGCCTCGTGTATGCCCTGACTAATATCTCTAACAATCAATCGATTTGACTTTCCGCCGCTAAACAGGATATTTAATCTAATTATCCTGGCCGGAATATATGTGAGTTATATAAGAGCAAATTCTGTAAACTTCGACTTGACAAATTGACAGTCAATGCTAGACGATAATTTTTCAATCTGTCGTCGTATCTCTTCACTTTTAAAAATGATGATTGTAATTCAAGTTTCAAATTGAACATTGCTTGTTGATTATTGCTTAGTCACAAAATAATTATTAATTCCGGTATAAAAATTTTTCGACCATCTGTCCACATTTGGGTACCCCTAGACAGTCTGGCAGCCGCTCGCTTCTGCAATCGAAATTACTAAAGGACGTTTGAAAGTACGACATCAAAATACGTTCCAGTGGATTCGAACCCAGGTCCTCCTGCATGCTAACTTCGTGCGTTAGAATTCTAAAACCACCCGATGTGTAATCACAGTGAATTTCACAATGGTAAAAAAAAAAAGGATTCAAGCCTACCTGATGCAAAGTGTTCCCAATCATTGTGTTGGCCTTCTGCCCTGACGGCTTAGGCGAAACACGCTTTTCGAATAATTAAGACGCCAACTTATGGTGTGCCTAAAATAAAGGCCCCGGCTCGTGACTTGGGCAAGAGGGAGGTTCTCGTCTGGTTTTTTAAAATTAGGCGAGGGCTAGGCTTGAAGAGATGTACCAAAGATACACCACCCCGTGGTGTTCCTTCTCTCTTAGGATGGAGACGAGAAGACATTTACCCTTTGTCATTGTTCGGCCATCGCGTCTCCCTCTCATCTTATCCGATTGTATTGGTGCTCTGTGAGGCAACTGTTGAATGAGGGAAGGTCTATTGATGCAGCATGATCTACTGGACTTGGCTTAGGATTCTAAATCAAGGGGATAAGCAACAACAACAACAACAACAACAACAACAAAATAAGTTTCAGTAGGTTCGAACCCAGGTCCTCCTGCATGCTAACTTCGTGCGTTAGAATTCCAAACCACCCGATGTAATCACAGTGAATTTCACAATGGTAAAAAAGGATACAAGGGCCCACCTGATGCAGAGGGACATGGCCTCGGCGGCCGCCGTGCCTTCGTCCAGCAGGGAGGCGTTGGCGATGTCCAGCCCCGTGATGTCGGCCACCATCGTCTGGTAGTTGAGCAGGCTCTCCAGCCGCCCCTGCGCTATCTCGGCCTGGTAGGGCGTGTACTGGGTGGTCCTGGAAGAATATTTGTCGGTTACAATTTCAATATAACCCGCCTCAAGGTGAAAAAGACATGCTTGGCTTGATTTGTCGCTCTACGGTCATTTTCTGCACACATTGGGCTAGTTAGACCGGAACCTACAGTTTTAAATGGATTCCGAATCATCAACAAACATCTGTGCCACCTCCAGGATTCGAAGTTGAAACCGGTGGTAACAAAGGGCCAGAACGGTGACCAATTGACCACCAGGTCACAATTAGGTTCCAGTGAGGGTTAGGTTAGTTAAAGGCATTGACGACTTTGAGATGTCGAAAATCGCTTCAATTAAGCAGCTATTTTCAAAGAATTCTAATCAAAACAAATACCAGTTACAGTTGCAGTGGTAAGTCTTTCACAATGGAAACTTGTGAGAAAAATGTCGAAAGAAATTCATAATTTCTACAGGTAGTTTACCCAGTAAGATGTCATAATTGAATAAGACTCTATAAGAAAAATGACAAGATTTTTTAAATAGGACAATTCTGAAGATTTACAATTATTTCTAAAAAAGGAGAGGGGAAAGTTTGACTTTCACCACCCTGCCATACCCCTGGGCACTGGGTATCCATTTTAATCGCCTTTTACGACATGCATGGGCTGCAGTGGAGTTGTTCCAACCTAGACGCACAGGACCAACACAACTTTAAAAATGTAAAGAAATGATAAGCGTAAATTCAAAGCAGATAAATGAGAAAATAAAATAAAAAGAGAACTGACAAAAATGGTGCGTTCCACTCTAACTTTTATTGACATCAGAGTAAAATATAAGTTACAAATACATGTGTTCATTGTACTACACGAATAAATAATCACGACAATGTTTGCATTTTCATCTTTGGCTTACATTCATCATCATTTCAATTTTTAATTTTCTTGCATTCAATCACTGAGAACATTAATGCAATTCAAGATTTATTTTTATAATTACCATAATTTTTTTAAAAAAATCCATGATCTCCCTATTTTTACCACTGTAGCATTTTTCCCACGGGAAGAGATAACTTTTCTGTTCCCAGGGGAAAGGAATGCATGCTCTTTAACAAACGCTTTATTACAACCCATCACTCACATCTGACAGCAGGTAATTAGTGTCGTGGATAACGAGACCTCATGAAATTAGCAAATGTCTGTGCGACCCTTCACAGGTTCCGACAATTACAGATGGGATGGGGAACCATGGACTGGGGAAGTGTCCGCTTCATTTAGATGTGAGGGAAGCTAATCCCCTCTTGATTGATTTTCTTAAAGGGATGTTTTTTGAGAATTAGAGAGGAATGTTCTGCCTTGTGATAATTAAGGTCTGTCACACATCACATGTTTTAGATTCGTCGTAGACTCGAGAACTGTTAAAATTTTCTTGCTTGGAACGAATAAAATCTGTAAATAGAAATAATACTTGTAAATAAAAATTAAAGTGCTCCCCCTGAACCTGAAAGTAGCCCACTTCTTGAAGCCGCTATAGGTCTAGTATAGACCAAGACGTTACACTACCGACCGACCGACCGACCGCGAGAAGAATTAAAATATATAGTTCACGTAATGATAAACAAAGTAGTCGTAATCTTCTGAGATGTTTATTAATATCGTATCAGACTTTGTACAGCATCGCCAGTTGGCTGATTTGGCGAAATGGGTGGATCGAAATAAGATGTTAAAAAGTCTTTTGAGGTAGGTGAAGTTTTGCTGAGTTAAAGAAAAGAGATTCTTACCACCCCGGGTTCTCGAAGATGTTCCTGAGGATGCAGTGGGGCACGAGGCAGTTGTAGTAGCCCATCCCTATGTAGGAGCGCCACACCTGGTTGCGCTCGGCCACGCTGCGCAGGTAGTTCAGCAGCTCGTGTTCTCCTGAAACAAGTAATAAAAAAAAATTTTAAATCAATTCGTACTTTTCTTTCACTCTATTGCAGAAGAGTCCTTTATACATAATTTTCATTTTTTTAAGTTCATCTGGCGTCGGCTATTGGTAGATACATGCAACTTAAATCGAAAAAAAAAACAAACACTCAAGAGCCAAAACATTATGGCAACCTGTCAATAACGAGTTGGCCCTACATGTGGCGCGCAACACAGCTTCAACACGCCTTGGCATGGATTAATACCACCACTTAATACCAGTTAAATACCACTTCCACCTGATCACGTGCCTTCCACGTCATCCAGGCGAGTTCATTGCAAAATGTAGGGGTGGTCATAATGTTTTGGCTCTTTAGTATATAATTAATTAAATTTAATGAATGAATGAATTAATATTTGAAAAAAAAAAAACTGCATTAACATCCAGTGTCATCCCCTACAAATTTTCAAAAAAAAAAATGTATTTGAACTTGGAGTGGATGAATGAAAAGTATTTTATGAACGATTGAAATTGTAAAAAAGATATATAGAGGAAAAGTGTGAACTAACGGAAGGAATTGAAAAAGTAGGACACACTCTCAAACAATTTTCATAGAGACTTTTTCGTCCCAATTTTGAAGCATTTATGGATGACTACGTGAGCCTGGTAGATAATATGTTAAATTCTCAGATTACGGTTTCAATATCTGTTAATTTTCCTTCCTATAGATGTTGGAACCAAACTCAGAATGGAAAAGCCTTCCGTAGGTTTGGTTTGATTTGTCGCTCTACGGTCATTTTGTGCACATTTAAGGCTAATTAGACCGGTACCTACAAATTAACGTGGATTCCAAACGACTATCAAATATCCATGTCACCGCCAGTATTCGAACCTGAAGCTTCTGGTATCAGAGACCAAGCCTTTCAGAGGAGAAGAAACAATGCAAAATGCTACCTGAAGGTCTTATGAGACTGGCTTGTTTCGTTTGCCTTCAGCTTTAATAAAACTGGGCCTTGCCACTAAATAAAACGTTCATCGCTGTGCACACATCCAACTTTAATGCTTCATAGCTGAATTGCTTCCAGCGTGGTGTGTGATCAAACAAGTTCCAGCGCAAACAAGTTCGCCGAATGTCATGCACATATTGTATTATATAACGTATATTAATTTACTGTGGGATTGGCAAAGTCGGTTTTACTTCCCTCTGAAAGTAACGAAATAAGCCCGTATGATACATGTTTAAAACCGCATTCACACCAAGGTGTTAAGTGACAAAGTTTTGATGAATCACGAGCTTTAGCACGTGATGTCTGAGGCCTATAGTGGGTCGCTGCCTTGGTGGAATTGCTTCTTAAGATTATTTGTTTCAAATTGCTGTGGAAAAGTATGGGTACGGCTTTCTCATGGCGCACCTCAGGTAACGATAAATCTGGTAACATTTCTGTTCCTGCAATGGCAAATGAATTCATATCAAAGAAGTCAGCTTTCGATAAATACCAACAGCATACGTTATGTATGTGTTGGTTTGCAAACTGATTAACAAACCATCTATTTGATTGTAAACTGTAACATGGATGGACTTTAATTGTTAAAGTACATAAAATAAGCTCAGTAACTTTTAAAAAATCCGAGTTTGAAAATTTTAAATTCTTTTATTTTATTAAGCATTTTTTTCTGTCAAGCGCACTAGTGACGTAAAGGTTAAACGCGACACGTGAGTGCAATTCCATCTACCGGTTTTTTTTTAAATTCTCTGTTGCTCTTAACCATTTTACAATACGGCCTTATTCGCGAGTGGAATTCAAATTTCAACGCCAGGCACAAGAAGGTGCTTGGAAAAGGTGGTTTCTAAATGAAACGCTTTACCTCTGGA
Organism: Caerostris extrusa; assembly: GCA_021605095.1. Classification (NCBI taxonomy): domain Eukaryota; kingdom Metazoa; phylum Arthropoda; class Arachnida; order Araneae; family Araneidae; genus Caerostris; species Caerostris extrusa. The sequence continues at coordinate 5,308 of BPLR01018721.1, forward strand.
TGTGCTGATGTTCATCAGTCTGTTGAGTCGTATGTTGGCAGGAACCGTCTTGCTGATCAGCTCGTCCAGACTCTGGGAAAAAAGAATTGCAAATAAATCACAAGTTCGAATAAGTCATAAATAATAAGTTCGGTTAACAACACATTCCAAGTTAGATAACCGGCCTGAGAAACTAAACTGGGGACTTCTGTGTTCGTGCCAGAGAGGAACATCATAAATCTGAAATAAAAATCATCAGGAATGGTCTACCTTTGAACAAGAGCAAGGAGCATCTAGGAATAGAGGAACGACTAGTGAAAATCTGGAGGAACATCAAGGGGTTTTCACCCTCTTTCTTGAAGATAGAAAGAGGTTGAAAACCCCTAGATATCAGCTCTGTCAACATGGCAGGCCCCGCCTTTCCACAAATAAAGCCGAATTTGCTACACATGTATCTTTTAACTGACAAAACGATCCTGGGTCAAAAACACCTGACATTTGAAAACAAAAATGCTACAAAAATAAGTCATTGAAACTGAGAATTTTTTTAACCTTATATATTTTCTTTCACCCGTGCACGCTTACCAAATAATATGACGTGCCTCCCCACCAGATTTACAGACCTCTGAGTAGGGTAGGGTACACCTAGATTAGTCTAGACTTGGTGTCATGTAGTCAACCTCTTTTAGAAGTTTGTAAACGTGGCAACAAAAACACCCTGGTATATTTAAATGAAATTAAAAGAGTGAGTTTAAGCTATAATAAACAGATTATAGATTTTAACCAAAATTTGGCAGGAGAGTGTTAATATTTGGCGTTAAAGCGATAAAAGTTGGCATAAAAAACACGTAAAGCAATTTAAGGAATAAAATTCTGTTTGCTACTAATGTTGGATGCCTAATAGCTACTTTTGGTGATAATTTTTAGTGAAATAGTTTTACAAAGTCCCCAAACTTTGGCAACTCTTTTGTTTGTTTATACTTCGCGACTTGGCATCTTTGTGATGGATTTTGACGTAATATCGTTATATCGAGAAAAGTAACTGCGGCATTCATTATTATGTTTACTTGGCGACTTACCATCCTGGCGTTGCATTTGGCACAAAGGGTACAGGATTCTAGATTTTCACCAAAAATTCCTATCCCCAATTTAACAATATATTGCTTTATTCCTTCAATATTCTATAATGTAAATAATTTTTAATATAGGTAATATTTTATGGTATGAAACTAACTAAACAAACTTTTAATCTATATCATGTGAATTATCATGATTAACATTCAACTTAAAGAAATAAAGTGCATAATTTGCATTTCTTTGCTTATTGATAAAATAAAAGGATAATAAGGAAGTATGTGACCAAAACTACAAAAAGTGAGCCGTAATCAAAAATTGCAGCATTTAAAGTGAATGATTTAAAATAACCAAGTGAATAATATTATATTATATTATAGACATTATTCCCTTTAATAACTTAATAAAAGGGACAAAAATATTTTTATTTGCATTTTTCTCAAAATGTCGTTCTTTTTTAACACTTTGGTACACTTTTCTCTAAATCTATTCTAGTTACTTTTCTGAAATTTATCTCATTATTAGATATAGGCATATTACTATGTTTATTAAGTAAACATAGTAATTTTCCTTGTAATAGTTTTCAAGTTTTAAAAAATTGCTTATGTATTTAAGCCAAAATGAATTAAAATTTTAACCTTCTAGGAAATTTTTTTTTAATTTTCATTATAAGAAATATTTAAATAACCAAGCAGTATAAAATATAGAATTAAGCAAGAACCATTTATTTGCATATGATAAATTAAATTTTCAAACATATACTTGAAAAAAAGTTTTTACAGAAGATGTACCTAAAGATCCGAAGCACGAGTTTTCGATTTGGTTTATTTCGTGTGCTTTCGTACCCAACTTATTTAATAATAATGTAGCGATTTTCGAATAAACAATTATTTGCCAGATTCGTGCAAAGCGCGCTGCTGGTGAGCACGAGGACATCCGCTGGCGGCTTTGTTGTAGACGCCGTTTCAAAAAACCAAAAATCTCGATGGCGTTTAGGAGGTTCAGCATCTTGCCTCGTGAGTCGGACTATTACTACACCACATCACCGTGCCTAGAGTACCTTGTGCCTGAGTTGCCCCTTTACAGTTTGGGAATGATGTGCGTGAGAAGTCTGACTGAGCTCCGTGACGCTCTACAGTCATATGAAACCGGAGCTACAGCTGAATGTGGATTCCGAACCACTACAATGCACTGCCGGGACTCGAACCCGAAACCTGTGGCACTAAGCACCAGAGCGTTAGACACTCGCCATTCAAGCCCCAACGTTGGTCGGAATAGTTTTCCAGGTTTTCTCCCATACGATACGCACATGCGGGGTAGTTCCCCCTAAAAGTCCTTCCGAAAGGCATTTTCCTCCTTCTTCAGAGACACGGAGCCAAGCCAGATTTCTACTTACGGGTGCTCCCTCACAACAGGAGCTACACCCCCTTTTCCCCCCTTCCATGAGACCGCAAGTGTTCTTGAACTTTGTCTAGATGTTGCTGTCGACAGAATGGGATGAGAAACAACAGGAACAAATAATTAATTAAAATTGGAATTATTAGAGTTTCGTCTTTTTAAAATTATTTTCTGACATGTGTAACAGTAATTTATGAGTAATTGCTGTTTTTCATTAGAAAAAGTATTTAAAAAACGCAGCATACGTGTTTTATGTCAATTTAATAAGATTTACAAATCGGGCCTAATGGCGGAGTGGCTAGCGCTCGGTACCACATGTTTCGGGTTCGAGTCCCGGCGGTGCCACGGATGTTTGTAGTGGTTCGGAATCCACTTTAAACTGTAGGTACCGGTCTAACATGATCGTAGAGCGATGCGGGGCATTATTATTCCGCGTCTGTAGCTTATCTTCTCCTCCTGGTAGTGCACCTGCTGGGTAATGCACTCCTGGGTAGTGCTAAGTGAGTAACGTCGGTGCGGCGCTTGCCTTAAGGCTTTCAAGACAATTGTCTTAATGTTTGCCAGCGCATTAGAAAAAAAGATTTACAGATGTCAACAAATCAAAATAAACGTTAAAAATGATCTATACGCCTATATTTCGATCCATAACCCGTTTTCTTTTTTTTCACAAACAGTGGTAACCATAACAACCAGCGTAAAATTTACCACCATTTTTATTTTCACCTCGTTTGTTGACTGGACTTGAAAACTTTCGAAAAAGCTACCTTGTTGATTCAAGCAGCACGTGTTCGATAAGACCTGGAGATCAAGCACTCAGCAGATTGTGTGATTGCACGGTGACTGTGAGGGCCTAACTCCACTAAACTGCATTACTTCACCTCGATAAAGATATCGATATCACATCGAACAATTATTTATCGAAAGGGTCGTGTACCCTCAATAAGTTCTTAAGTTAAGCTTTTGTTTCTTGGAAAGTGGAAAGTATCTTATATGATAAACATTTACAATTCTTTTATTATGTTATTTTTTTTTTTTTAACTTCGCTTTAATGTGTTTTAAAGACGTCTTGTTTTAATTCCATTATATAAAATATTTAAGAAAATTATTACATTTTAAACTAATAATACGCTTTATTTCTAAAATGAATATTTCTTTTAAGAGCCACAGCTCTCGGTTTCAAACATACTGCCGGCCTGATGGTTAGCGTTGGTACCGAAGGCTTCAGGTTTGAATTCTGGCGGTGGCAGGGATGGTTGTTGTTGTTGTTGGTGGTTCGGAATCCACGTTAAACTGTAGGTACCGACCTAATTAGCTTAAAGTGTGCACAAGATAACTGTAGAGCGACAAACCAACCTTTCAAACATACATTGTTTGTCTTTCTTCTACACAGTTGGCCCCGTAGCAGATAAGTTATTCATTCAGCGCTGTTGCGTCATATATGACGTCAGCGCTGGTTGCGTCATCTAACGTTAACATTTATGTAATATATATCGACAACATAGTCAACAATTCTTATCATGAAATTAAAGCTAAATAAACATTTATTCAAATAATGTTTGCACCAATATGCAATCAGATAGGTTCGGTTAGATTTGTCGCTCTACAGTCATCTTGTGAACACTTTGAGCTAATTAGATCGGTACCTACACTTTAACGTGGATTCCGAACCACTCACACTCATCCATGCCACCGCCAGGATACGAATCTAAAACCTGCGGTACCAAAGCCTAGAGCACTAGCCAATTGGCCATCAGCCTCTGTATTCAGAGAAGACAAACTATCATGCCTTTTAATTCTTTAGGCGGACGATACGGTTTCGATTTCAAATTGTAAGAAATATATATTATTAAAACTTTCGGCTACAGTCGCCTAATCTTTCCGAAAGTGTGCAAAATATTTCGTTAGCGTGTACATTATTTAATGGATCAGATATTTTTCTAGATAAATAGCAATGATGAGATTAATTTGTATAATATTTTTTTTTCGTGTGAACAAAATGGTGGTCGTGCATTTTCAACCGAGTATTATTACTTCGCCTCCTTCATTGCCGCATCAGCCCCACAGTGAACAAAGGAGGTCCGACTACTGATATTATTCGAGATAGGAGATGCATTTCTTTTTACGAAATAGGGTTATCAAACCTACGCTCTACAGTTCTAATAGACCGGAATCTACGTATTAAAGTGGATTCCGAACCCCTAAACATCCATGCCACCGCCGGGACTCGAACCCGAAACCTGTGGCACCGAGTGCCTCCGAATAGTCACATTTGATACACATTAAACACGTTACACAGGAATATACATTAACATAACAGTAGAACAACCACCCCTTCCTACCTTGAATCCCATTTCTTGCAGCATGGCCCCCTGCTGCGATTCCGTCGGTCCTATGTGCCTGCTGACGAACTCATCCTGTACCGGCAACACCCCGTCCCACTGGACAGAGGACGCAGAGATGCCCACTTTCGGACCCCGGTCGCCAAAAAGCGTCGGTACATGGTCACAGAAAACGACTAAACGGGTCGCACGGAATTTCAAGTCACAAGAACTGTTTAAACCCGGCAAAGTCGAGATAAAAAGAAAATCTATTGATATTATCCCTTAATCACACTGATTGAACCAAGCAGATTGCACTTTGCAAACATCAATATCAGAGGCAATTATTTAACGATTGAATTTATAGTATTTTCGATAATGAACGTGGACCTGAATGGCCGATAGCGCTCTGGCACTTGGTAATACAGGTTTTCGGATTGGAGCCTAGCTGGTGCAAGGCATGTTTTTAGCGGTTCGGAATCCACTTTAAGGTCAGGTTCGAATCCTGACGGTGGCATGGATGTTTGTTGTGTACAATTTCAATTTGCTTGTCTTCAGCTATTCTATAATATATTTTGATACATTTTCATTTAGTACTGTTATTTGTATTCGTTTGGGGCCTGATAGTCGAGGAACGGCCCGAACCCACTGGAACTTGGTAACAAAGGGTTCGGGTTCGAGTCCCGGAAGAGCAATGGATGTTTGTAGTGGTTCGGAATCCCCTTTAAACCGTATGTCTCGGTCTAATAGGATCGTAGAGCATTGCGGGGTACTGTAACTCCGCGTTCGTAGCTTATCTTCAAGCTACGCGCACCTCCTGGGTACTGCTAAGTGAGTAACGTCGGTGCAGCGCTTGCCCTAAGGCATCCAAGACAATTGTTTAAGTGTTTTCCAGCTGAATTAGAGGGGAAAAAATGTAATGAGCGTAATTTTTTTAATAGGTCATATGTCATTGTTTCTTGGATATTCAAATTTGAAAATTCTATCAAGATGTCTTAAAATATGGTAGTTCAATATAACTGCATAATAGAAAATTAATTAAAAATTATTTTTATGTTTTAAACAAAATTATTAACCAATCGCGTTTTATCTGGAGTTTGTATTTAAATTATTAGTCTATATTAGTACTAGAAGGCATGGCAGACGATGTCCTGCCCTGAAAATAAAATAAAAATCATTGAATCTGATCGTAGCGCCAGCTAAAGGGTCCAATTGTGAATCTAAACCCTCCAAGGACCCATTCAAACACACAAAAATTTCATCCAAATCGGCCAGGCCGTTTAGGAGGAGTTCAGTGACAAGCACAGAAGAATTATATACATAAAGATATACATACTCTATAAAAATATACGGAATTTATATTTTAAAAACCGCATAAAAGATATCGCCATATATTTTAATAACACTTTTTTTGGTTATCTACTGAGTTATCCACGGAGTAGTAATAAAATAGAGAGCTTCCCCCAATTATAAAGGTACAGAGAATTGCAGTAAACATCTCCCTTGTCCCGTACTTTTCGCACCTTAGCTGCTTTTCCATGCGAGGATTGATTTACAAAACATAAACAGGTTACGATGGGACCTGATGGCCGAGTGACTGGTGCTCGGTGGCACAGGTTTTGGGTTCAAGTCCCGGCGTTGTCGTGAATGTTTTAAGTGGTTCGGAATCCTACTCTGTAAAAAGAAACATCGACCAATAGGCAGAAGGCTTTAACCCACCATGTGTCTATTGCGCCAATGAAGATTTGGTTTGTAGCTCTACGGTCATATTTTGCACACTTTAAGCTAATTAGTCCGGGACTTACAGCTTAACGTGGATTCCAAGCCACTCGCAAACCTCCATGCCACCCGCGAGTATTCGAACCTGAAGCCTGTGGTACCAAAGGCCAGAGTGGTAGCCAATTGGCCTTGAGGCCGTTGGCCCACCATGTACAGAAAACAGATTCAGAAGCGATTCTGAACACTCCCAGAATTACTTCTACTCAAGTTCATACATTAATTGAACTAAATACCCACTAAAGATAAGATATGCAAGAAATATCATTTTGCTTGTAAATCTAAATCATTTTTGTAAAAAATATAATTAAAACATTACAAAAAGTTCATATAAATAAATATTTTACTTTTCAATCATTTTGGAAGGAAAATAATACACAAGAAAATTCATTAATAAAATATTGAGAAAAATTAAATTTACATTCATTTACGGATCCAAACAAAAACTAACCATTCTTTGCGAAAATCGTTGTAGAATAGCAGATCTTTTCGCGCCAACAGTATAAAGTAGTCATAGCCAACAGTAAACAAAAACCGCCAAAAACGCTCTCTTCGTATACATTTAACTGCAAAAGTAAAAATCACGTGCGGATGCCTCCAACTTACAACCCCGAAACGTTTCTATTATGTTACTACTGAATGGTGCGAACCCCTCAGATGTGTGAATGATTTCCTCTGTGTATGTCCGTTCAAAGCTCAACCAAATAAATCCGTTGATAAATTGCAGTCTTTGCAAAATAACCAACACATTTGTCTGGTTTATAAGCCGAGGCTTATCAGAGAAAAGTTAAAAAATTCAGTATACTTTATACTTGAATTTTAAGTATAAAAGTAGTACAACTTCATTGGCGCAGCAACCCGTGGGCCAAACTTCGTCTGCCTACTGGCAGGTTTCGAGATGGGAGATATTTTTCTTTTTTCAGGGGTAGGGTTGTTAACAGCTACGCCCATAAATACACATAGTCAGACATTCTACAGTCATATTAGACCGGAATCTATAATTTAAAGAAGAGTGCGAATCATTACAAATATTCATGGCACCACGGGACGAATCAGAAACCTGTGGCACCGGCCGCCAGAATATAATTTAATTATATAATAATATTGGGACCATATTCGCGAAAATCGGGAAATAATTATATGACATGCAGTTTGTTTCATCCAAGCAGCGCACAGTGGATCCAAATACTTGCGAGAAAGTCGAAAAGCAAAATTTAAATGGCGGGACTTTTAAGTTTATTTCTTGAAATATTTCAAATTTTCTGCACCTTTAATACTTGATTAATGCTTTGGGGGAGAAATTGTGTCCCCAGTGCAGAGTCCCGAATATTGGTAAATTTAAGAAGGGGTACATGTACTCGTCTGAAAACGTTCGTAATTTGGTTATTAGCTCAGCTTTTCATTCGTAAAATAATATGCTAGAAATAGTTCGTATCATGGTCCTGATGGCTGATTGGCTTATGCTTGGTATCACAGGTTTCGGGTTCGAATCCCGGCGATGCCATGGATGATTGTAGTGGTTCGGAGTCCACTTTAAGCTATAGGTTCCGACCCAATATGACTGTAAAGCAGGGCTGACAACCAGCTAAATAAAAACGTCTCCCGTCTCGAAATCTGCCAGCAGGCAGACGACCTTGGAGCACCATGGGGCTGTTGCGCCAGTTAGGAAGAGGAGGAAGAATTTTTTTTTTTTTTTTTATCATGGATTAGAGTTCTACATGCTAGTATTTTATTTCATTAAATTATAATCTATTGTTAGTTATTCAAAATGGCCTCGAAAAATTTCATCTATGTTTTTTTTTTTTTTTTTTTTTTAAATGGAGAGAGAAAGTTAATTTCCCTCCCTTTCATTTCGTAACATTTAGTTAATAAAGCTACGGAATAAAGTCTTTATAACATATTGCCCTTTTTGATATAGTTTCACATTAGTATCAATTTCTTTTTAAATTTCACATAATTCACCAATTCTAGGTTTTCTAGTTCTTTTAGTTTGGTTTGTCACTCTACGATCATTTTTTGAACCCTTTGGGCTTATTTTGATTCCGAATCCCTCATAATCATCCATGCCACTGCCAAGATACGAACCTGAAGCCTGTGGTACAAATGGATAGAGCGCCAGTCAATTGCACATCAGGTTAGATTTTGATGCGAGAGAATTATCTTTGAGTTGCAAATTTTTTTTAACGCAATAAAAACGCCAGGAAAAAGAAAAAAAAAAATCATGATAAAATTAATGATAGTTTTTTAAGTGATCATACTAAAAAACAAATTTCAATGAAAGATAGAATTGATGCCATTCTTAGCAAGCAATTATCCCATTTTTTTTGCGAAATTTAAAAACATACGAGATTATAGCAAAATTATAGAAAAAAAGAATATGTTAAAAAGTAAAGTTTCGTTAAATGCAACCACATCATTATTTTTTTTTTATGAACGAACTTTCTCCATTGTGCAAAGTTTTTGAAGGATTTCATTTGAAAATAGGGGTTTTTTTCCCAATGCGGCTGGCAAAAACTAAGACATTGTTTTTTAAGGCATAAGCAATGGCTGCATCGACGTTACTCATTTAGTACTACCCAGGGGGCACGTGTAGCTTGAAGATAAGCTACGGATGCGAGTAACACTACCCCCACAATGCTCTACGACCCTGTTAGGCCTGGATCATTTTTTTATAATATATAAATACATTTATTTTACACTCATCCCTTTTTTACTATTACTACACACCACATCACTGTGCCTAGAGCTGAGTGGCCTTTTTACAGTTCGGTAATGATTTGGGTGAGAAGACTGATTGTGCTCTGTTACGCTTTAAGTTCTATGAGACCTAGACCTAATGCTTAAAGTGGATTCGAACCACTACAAACATCCATGGCACCGCCTGGACTCGAACCCGAAACCTGTTATACCGAGCGCCACTCGGATATCCGGCCCCCTTTGAAGATATTTTTAAATAATTTTCGATGATCAAAACTACCACTCTGAATAAAGAAACACCAACTTCAGTTGTCTACACTGAAGTCTTCAGTAGTTTACATACAAATACATACCATTTATCATACTATTATGTCAAGTGGTTATGGTATATTACACTATGACTAAAACATTAGTCGTTCAGAATCCACTTTAAGCCGTAGGTTCCGGTCTAATGTGATCGTAAAGTGTTATTGGAGATAGTGTTGTTACTCGCGTCCGTAGCCTATACGTTAAAGCTACACGTGCCCTCTTGATAGTAATAGTAACGGTGTTCGTCGGTGCAGTCCACTTGGGCTGCTCACTGAGAAATGGTCAATACGAGCCAGTTATCGACGTAAATAAAAAAATGACTAAAACATCTTGTTATTCATATTAGCATATGAATCAATTTGCTATCGTATTAAATGTTTATTGTAGTGACAATAAAAATTTCTTTCTACAATTTCATACCTGTCTGATTCAACGTTCTTAAATATTGCAAACTAGTGTAGTTAAATGTCCGTATCGTGAGGAAATTGATAAAGTTTGAAAACGTATTCCTCTTTTAATTTTTGCAACTACAAAAGATAACAATTCTACAGCAAATTATTAGTTCATAAAGAACGAAAGACTTTTAAAAAACTCGAAGGTTTGGATATCTAACCAGCAGAAATTCCTCATCGACTTATTGAAGCACACAACGTTGATGAGATGACAATTAAACTGTTCTGTTAGTCCTATCACACTGAGGTCGATAAGTGCGATCAGCATGTGCGAGATTTTCGGCGATTCTGCTAGGAGCTATTGCGACAGTTTTTTAAAACATAGGTATTGGAAGCTAATGAAAACCAGCTAATGAGAATGCAAAAAAAAAATGTTTAAATGAAAAAAATAACTATAGAGTGACAAAGCAAACCAAACAATGATACAAATGATGCGATTCCGACTTCTGGTTGCATCTATTGAATCGTCTCGACTGAATCATCATCAGCCGGCGAGACTACATTAAAAACGACAGGTTTCATTTTTGTCACTAAAAGTTTCTCTCCATAAATCGCGTGTGTGAATCATGACTTTTCAATTCATACTTGAATTGTCAAAAGCCGATTAGCTTTTTCCTGAGCTGGAGTGATAAAGATCCAATAAATGATATCTACCTCTTGCATAAGACTGGTAGATGAACACCGAAAATTTTGCCGCTTTCCACCTCAGAAGCTCAACATTAATTTAATTGCTCGAGTCATTTTTCTGCAGCTCGGTGCCGCAGGTTTCGGGTTCGAGTCTGGGCTGTGCCATGGATGTTTGTAGTGGTTCGGAATCCACTTTAAGCCGTAGGTCCCGGTCTAATAGGACTGTTGGATGCAAGACTGACCATCCTACCGCTTAAAAAGAAAACATCTTCTGTCTGGAAATCTGTTCAGACATTGGTCCAGCGTGGGGCTCTTGCGCCACTATAATGGATGATGACGTGTCATTTTTACACAAACATTTTATTCTAATATATATAATTTTGGTATGTGCAATGCTCTTTAGAAAAGAAAAAATAGATTTTTTAGATATATGCTATAGTTATAAAAACAGAATTTGATTGGTTTATGGTATGTCAAAGAACAACTGTTGTTTTTATCCCACTTGGTACACAGCAACACGTAGACCAGTCCAAGAACCCGTGTGGTCTCATGGAAGGACAGAAGGGGGTGGGGGCGCAGCTTCTGTTTTTGATGGAGTACACCTAGGTAGAAACCTGACTTGGCTCCGTGTGGCTGTAGAAGGAGGGCAGTGCCTTCCGGAAGGGTTTTTAGGGGGTAACTACTCCGCATTTGAGTGTCATACGAGAGAAAATCCGGAACACTCCCACCCGCCTCACGAGGCAAAGTGCGACCATTACGATTCTCCTCTTTTTTTTGGAAAGATGCTGAACATTCCGAATGAACGCCATCGAGTCTGATATTATTTTTTTCAAAATAGTGTCTATATTACAACAATGCCTGAACCACATTCATAGTCGAATGGAACGTTCGCCCTCATGCTCACCTGTACGACGCACATATCCACTGAACTACGAATCGGGCAGAAGATTCGTACCGTTGAATATTATTAGTAGGAAATTAGAGTAATCAAAATTACGTACGTGAATTTTATAATCAATGGAGGGGGAAAAAAGACAAATTATGAAAGGCTGGAAAAAGAGTAGAAACAAGGCGAATGAAATCAATGAGTACAAGTTCAGGGGCTGTACGACAAATTGATTGGAACCGTCATTACAGTACTGGCTACCGTACTTTTTTGCTTATTACTAAAAGAACATTCTCATAATATATTTCTAATTTTATTCAGGGGAAAAGCAAATGCCCTGATGGCAGCGTCAGCGTCGTCGGAAGGGGGATTGAACGCCACAACACTCATCTGATTATATAGCTAGGAAAAAATAAATTATAAAGTTCGGTATAAAATCACTTATTTGTAAGAAGATACAAAATCATGCATTCCCAAATAAATGAATTTTTTAAAAATAATAACGGTAATAAAAGTAAAAGAAAAAGCAGATCGTCGTTCTTACTGAACAATTTCCCTTTTTCTTACCGTGTAGGCAAAGCACTACAACGGCTGTTGATTGGCTCAACAGCCCCATGCTGGGCTATAGCCGTTTACCTACTGGCATATTTCGAGACAAAGAGATGTTTTTTAAAAGGTACGGTTATCAGCCCTACGCCCAACAGCCATATTAGACAAGGGCTTACGGTATAAAGTAGATTCTGAACCACTACAAATATCCATGATATTGGCGGGTCTTGAACTTGAAACCTGTGGCACCGAGCGCCAAAAGAGAAAGGCTCTTAACCCATTCAAATTTCAAGATTTCATTTGCAGCTCTACAGTCATTTTGCGCACACGAGGGCTAAACAGACCGGGACCTACAGTTTAACGTGGATTTCGAACCACTCACAAACATCCGTGCTACCGCCAGGATCGAGCTTGGTGGTGGCATGCCAGTTGGTATCAAATGCCAACGCGCTAGCCACTTCGGCCACTCAAATTTCAAGAAAATAAATTAAATCTTAGCCAATGTTGGATTTCGCATAGGTAGAACAGCAGACAATGGCATTCATGGACATCTTAAACAATGTAAAAAAAAAAAACGCAGCATAATAATTATTTTAATATATATAGGGCGCATTCAATCTAATTTAATCCGAAATGGAATGAATTAATCCGATGATAATAATTCTCCGATCTGCAGATGTTTCAAAATCTCTTTTGGATACTTTAATCCAGTAGTGCTATTTATTAGTTAATAAATTTATTTGATCTAGCATCCCCTTTTCAAAAAAGTTTCTCAGCATCTACTACTTTTTGGCAGCGAAAAAACAGAAAGATGTAGTAAAAAAAATGTGACTTAAAAATTTTTATGTGTCCTATAAATCTATTCATGTCTTGGATCCCAGGCTTCAGGTTCAAATCCTGGAGGTGGCATGGGTGTTTGTGAGGGGTTCGGAATCCACTTTAAACTGTAGGTTTCGGTCTGTTTAGCCCCCGCGTGCACAAGATAACCGTAGAGCGACAAACAAAACTACTAACTCACTTTTGGTTCATAAAAAAAGTTGTAAATTAGACATCTTGAAGTGTGAAACTATAAGATTATTGAAATAACGTTCGCATTACACACATAAAATGAAGTAGCGAAGAATAATATGAAAAATATAAGAATTATGAACAGCTTTATTAACATATTTATAACAGCTTTATTGATCGGGTCTGATGGTCGAATGACTGGCACTGTGGCGCTCAGGGCCACAGATTTCGGGTTCGAGTCCCAGCGGTTCCATGGATATTCATAGTGGTTCGAAATCTACTTTAAACCATACACTCAAGAGCCAAAACATTATGACCACCTGTCAATAACGAGTTGGCCCACCTTGGCGCACAACACAGCTTCTACCCGCCTTGGCATGGATTCATACCACCACTTAATACCAGTTAAATACCACTTCCACCTGATCACGCGCCTTCCACATCCTGCGGGCGAGTTCATTGCAAAATGTAGGGGTTGTCATAATGTTTTGGCTCTTGAGTGTAGGTCCCAGTCTAACATAACTGTTGGGCATATGGCTGACAGCCCTATCCCGTAAAAAAAAGAAAAACATCTCCTGTCTCGAAATCTGCTAGTAGGCAGACGGACTTGGCCCAACAGGAGGCTGTTGCGTCAATGAAGAAGATAAATGATCCTCATGAGAAGGATGAAACAAGTGCCCTACTATCAAAGAATGGATCTTTGACTCTACTTAGTATGTCAGTAGCATTCTTAAACCACCGCGATTCACTATTTGCCTATTTGCAGTCGGGTTTTATTTTTATTTATTATTTTTTAGCAAAATAATGACTGAAATAAGAAAACCCTCCACTCATATGCACAAAAAATTGCAAATAAAAATTTTTTGTACAAATAAAACCAAAAATAAGGCTACTAGTAGATATCTCCGTTTACAGATAGAATTGATGATAGCCGTCTTTGAAATTTGTTAGAATAGGGTTTTCTTATATTTTCACAACTTACTTATTTTTAAATAAATGCCCCTTAAATGTACCCGAGGCTGATATCCATCCCTTCCCTATAATTCCTCTGCTCCCTAAGGGGTGATATTGCCCCCTTTAGGTTTGGTTTGTCGCTCTACGGTCATTTTTTGCACACTTTTGGCTAATTAGATCTTGACCCACACTTTAACTTGGAGTCCAAACCACTCACAAACATACATGCCACCGCTAGGATTCGAACCCAAAACCTGTGTCGCCGAGCACCAGAATGAAAGAACGTCTTTTTCTTATCCCACTTGATGGACAGCAACATTAGACCCAGACAGCAACATCCCCTCGGCCATCAGACCTCTTATTTTCATATACTACTACTTTATCAGCATTTTATGCATGGCATGCAAATGTTATAGTAGATAAATTTAATAAATAATTTTATAATATCAAACTTCTTGAATCATATTGACAACGTCTGATTTTTTACGATATGTTTCAGAAGTTGGTAGACAGATATCTCTTTTACAATACCTTTTTATTGGATCGTTGAAATAGATCATAAGTAATTTTCTTTCTGAAAATGAAACTTTAACACTAAACAGTTTGAAGCCATTGCTTTAAATCACGGCCAACCCATGGGCCGCATGTGGCCTACCTTAAATATTTTTTCCGGCCCGGTGAGATGTATCACACTTTAACAAAATATATATTTTATGATGCACAAAGAAGTGAAAACCATTGAATTAAAAAAAAATGCAATATGTGTGCATCCATATATTTAAAATTACATCAAATATGCAAAAGAAACAAAAAACTTACAGTTGATTTTGAAGTAAGTTTGCTATTCAGTAATTTAGAGTTAGACAAATACAGCAAAATTTTTGAACTATATTCCTCTGCCTTTCATGTTGAATTCGAGTCGGCCCCAGAATATCTCCAAATGGAACTGGTTGACTTACAATGCAATGTTGAATTAAAAACACATTTTTGAAAAATCTGAATCAAAATTAGATTTTTATAACACATCAGAAAAGAGAAATTTTCTAATTTGAGAAATCTGCCACAAAAAGTTGTGAGCGCTTTGGTTCAACTTACACCTGCGAATCGTTTTGTTTTAAAATGAAGTTGACCCAACACAAAACACGCTCAAACATAACGGACGCTCACCTGCAACACCCATTATGATGTGCAAACACCCAAATGGAGATCGATTGCAAAAGCTAAGTGAAAGAGTGGAGAAACACATATCGCACGAGTCAAATATAAATCTAAATGAAATCGCTAAAAAAAAATTATATTTTTTTTATATTTCATTTCTCAACATCATATTTCTTTACAATGTGCGTTTAGTATCATTATGATTACATTATCTATGCTTGCATGTAAGAATAATAATAAACACAATTATAATAATAACTCATTATGTTACAATGTTTCACCCAAAAAAAATGTCTAGTGGTGGTCTGAATCTAATAGGAGGGATGTATAATTTTATATGCGTCCCCGCAATTGATACATTTCAAAGTGGCCCGGCAAGATCATTTGGGTTGGGTTAGCCTTGGTTTAAAAAGAGTTTTAAAGCTATTAACATAATGAACAATTACCAATGTTAATGTACTATATATAAACTTACTGTAAATTGTGGTGTTGCTTTAGTACTTTATACTTTAAACCGGGAGTGACGGGCAAATGATCTTGCGAGCCACTTTGAAATGCATCTAATTCCGCTGGCCGCATATAAAATTATATCCCCCCTATTATATTTAGAAACACTATAGATATTTTTATAGATATTTGACACACTATGAGACCTGCTATATTAGATGTTTTTCAAAATCGCTCATCATGAGTTCAGAATGTCAGAATGCAATTTAATTATTCTGCGAACTCATAACTGTAAAAATTGCAAGTCTATATCGCACTAATAAAATAAATATTTTTAATGATTTCATTTTTTTTTTTTAAATTTCGTTTAGATTTATATAGTTTTATATTTCATTTTCTAGTGTTATATATTTTACAATGCGTTTAGTATCGTTATTATCTATGTTTACAAGGAAGAATAATAGAAAACACAATAATAACAACTCATTATGTTCCAATTTTTCACTCAAAACAATGCCTAAATCTAATAGGGGGATATATACTTTTATATGCGGCTCGCGCAGTTGGGGATGCATTCAAGTGGCCCGCGAGATCATTTGGGTTGGTCAGCACTGATCTAGATGGATCGCATGCACTCCTCCACTCCAGAAATCCAACAAAAATCCTAAAGCTCTGATCCAAAGTGATAAAAAGCAATTTCGAAACCCAGGTGAATCCACGAGGGGCTTACCTTGAATCCCAATTCCTTGAGCATGACGTCCTGGTCCCTCTCCCTGGGTCCTATGTGCCTAGAGATGAACTCGTCGTGCACCGGAAGCAGGCTGTTGACCACGTGGCTGGACAACGGTCGCGGGCATGTCCGCCGGACCGCGGTCCATCGCCGCACTCCCGTCCTCAGCACCTGTCTGTGCATGGTGTCGGCGCGCTAATGTGGAACTGCTCCTATCGGAATCGAGTAGGTATCTGACTGATAGAGGAAACAGACAGATAAGCAGAGTGTCGATTGCATCACGGCGCAGGCTCAGGAAAGTCAGAGCTCTAGATGGGATTTTCAAGGTGAAGGATCTCAGTTCGAAATCTGTACCGGAAGTACTCATGCACGTTGTGGTCTGTGACAATGGATCAGTATGCGGCAGGATTCCTTCCCACATTGGATCTCTCAAGTTGGTAGACGCCTGATGGCCAATTGGATAGCGCCCTGAAGTTGTTGGCACTCCTCCGGGTTCGAATCCCTGGCTGTGGCATGGATGTTTGTTGGTGGTTCGGAATCCAGGCTAAGCTGTCGGTCCTGGTTTTATATGACAATAGAGTGTGAGAGAGCCCAATCAGACTTCTTCTCACCCATTTCATTCCCAAATTGTAAAGGGCAGTTCAGATTTAGGCACAGTGATGTGATATGGTGTAGTAGTAGTAGTAGCACTCTGACCGTGGCATGGATGTCTGTGAGTGGTTCGGAATCCACGTTAAACTGTAGGTCTCGTTTTTAATTAGGTCAAAGTGTGCACAAAATGACAGTAAGAGCGACAAACCAAACCAAAAGTTCATAGCGGCATGATAGCCAAATGACTGGCGCTCTGTGGCCTTTATTTTCAATTGCTTCAGGTTCGAATCTTGGAGGGGTAAAGGATGTGTGTGAGTGGTTCGGAATCCACCTTAAACTGTAGGTCTTGGTCTAATGAGCCTGAAGTGTGCACAAAATGACCATAGAGCGGCAAGCCAAACTGAGGGTGTATTCTAAATTGTTGCAAAATTTATCTAGGATGCAGTATGATGCATTGTCTACCTTGAACAAATATATCTAGCAATGAAATCTGGGGACTTCGCACCCTTCTTAAGGTATCTATACATTCGGTTTAGCTTGTCGGGGGGCCTGAATGGCCGAGTGGCTAGCGCTCTGGCGCCCGGTACCACAGGTCTCGGGTTCGAGTCCCGGCGGTGCCATGGATGTTTGTAGTGGTTCGAATCCACTTTAAACCGTAGGTCCCCGGTCTAACACGATCGTAGAGCGTTGTGAGGGACATATTAAAAATAAGGAAAAAGCAAACTGTTCATATATATAGTGATTAAGGGATTATAGTCTTTGTTGCTTCACATCCCCATATACCACTTCATTCATTAAGCTATAGCTTGTCGGGTATCATTTTCCAAACACCGAGGTGCCATGTCATGATTTAATGATGCTTCTGTATCTGCGCACTGTACCAATACCGAAACAATTGTATCCTTACGTAAAGAGTTTTTACAAATTTTCAAGTTGTGGCTTGTGTGGAATTAAAAACTTTCCACATAATACATAATAGAGTTTTATGGATAAGGTTAATTAATATGGTTGCTAGAGAATGATAGAGGAGGCCTGGTGGCCAAGAGACTAGAGTTCTGGCGCTCGAGCTACAGGTTTCGGATTTGAGTCCAGCGGTGCTATAGATGCTTATAGTGATTTGGAACCCACTTTAAACCGTAGGTCCTGTCTAATGTGGTTGTCGGCCTTACGCCCAACAACCCTACCCCTCAAAAAGAAAACATCTCTCGTCTCGAATCTGCCAGTAGGCAGATGGCCTTGGCACACCATGGGGCTTAGGCCATTGAAGAAGAACAGAATGATAGAATAAATTAAACTCCCAAGTTGCGATACTATTGTATTTCGATGATTTATATAAATTCAATCAAATATTTTCTTTTTTTTCTCCATTTAAATAATAACATGATTGTGCTAGGTCCCGGTCCTGTAAGATAGTAGAACGTTGCGGGTGCATTGTTACTTCGCGTCCATAGCTTATCTTCAAGTTACACGCGGCCCTGGGTACTGCTCAGTGAGTAACGTCGGTGCAGCCCTTGATTATGGCATATAAAGATCACGGTATAAGTATTTGACAGCTGAATTAGAAGAAAAAAACTATTTATATTGACACTCAACCCCAGCTTTTCTATGCACTAAATTGTTCCAGTCCTTCAACGAAACTGAACATGTACAACTGAAATTCGTTTCGATAGTAAATCAAAGTGGTCATTGAAATTCGTGCAAACTGATCGATGTAGTTCGATTTTTAGATGTCCTAATAGAATAATCACAGTGAGTAGCGCCGCAAAACGCTTACGAGCGTCACAAGATAGGAGCTTAATCTGTGATTGTGAAATCTCGTCTTGAGAAAGGGCTCGAAATATCTTAGAGGGGATATTTCTGCGCAAAACACTATCTCCACCAATACGACTAATCGATATCTTGTTGTCCATATAAACATGCGAGATTTTTAAAGCGAAACATGATGTTTGCGCTGATGTAGCCGAAAATTGAGAAACTAACAAATGACTTTAAAACCAAAAAAAAAAAAAAATAATAATAATAATAATAATAAATAAAGAAAAGCATTTTGCAACTCCTGAAACCAATTTGGTGAAAAGGCTTGATAAGTAAATAGAGTTGCGCAGGTAAAAAGTAAATTATTGATTGAATACACTACTACTACACCCACACCACTATGCCTAGACTTGAGTTGCCCCTTTACAGTTTGGGAAGGATGTGGGAGAGAAGTCTGACTGGGTTATTGATGCTCTTAAGACCTAAGTAATATGAGACCTACGGCTTAAAGTGGATTCCGAACTACTACAAACGTCCAGGGCAATCGCCGGGATTCGAACCCGAAAACATGTGGTACCGAGCGCTACCCACTCGGCTGATTGAATATACTGTAATATATCCAGCGCATGCTGCAAATGAGAACTTAATGAACTGCGACTCAATGGCAGATCTTAAAGGCGCTGTTGGGAAGTTAGTCAAAAATTCCTGATTCTGAGTTGTTATTTTTTATATTGACACCTGACACTTTATCTTAATTTTAATTTTAAGGCCTATTCTCTTTACTATTAGATTTCGAAGAATGGCTGATTTAAATTAAATGGTATTTATATAAAGAAATTTTTGTATAAAATTATGAAAAGTGAAATCCTTTCACGAATTTCCCATTTATCACTTTTAATATACTTACGACTTCTGGCGTTCGGTACCATAGGTATCGGGTTCAAATCCCGGCTTTTGCCCATGGGTGCTGTAGTGGTTCGAATCCACGTTAAGCCGTATGTCCCGGTCCTAATAGGATCGTAGAAGCGTTGCGGGGGGCATTGTTACTC